>NWSH02000150.1:5031011-5048081 GCA_002382865.2 Heliothis virescens
TCAATCTCAAGAAATCCGCATAAAAATGCTTGATCCCTAGACACTTTTGATGTGTGTATTAAACAAAAAAGTGGTTTTTCGCCAATAATGAGACTAACAAAAAACTAGAAAGACAAATAATAATTAACATAAGATAAAAACTTCCAGAGAAAATATCTAAACTCCTGCCGACGGTGCAAGACGACTCGGCGCTGGAGGCACAGTACCGAGAGGATTGCAGCAAGATCACGAAGGCAGTCGCTCCATTGGAACAAGTACAGGTAAGGAGTCATCAAGTACCGAATATCAAGCTATTTAAGCGACCAGTTTCACAGGTACCAGACAAAATTCTAGATAGCTATCTGAGAGATCAAGCCATAGAAAAATAGTCAAAATTAAAAATATTTCTTTCACACTGTCAGTTATGTAACTAGAACTTTGTCTGGAATTTGTAAAACTGACCGTAGGTGACCCATTTTAAAAGGGCTTCTAAATGTATCAAGCATAAAAAGAACCTAAGACCCACACTCCACCAAAGCGGAGCGAAAAAGTTTAAAAACTCACAATAGAATTGTCACTCAGGGATACCACTGAATGAGAGAAAACGAGATGTTTGAATAACAAAATTATATTGCTTAAAAGTTTATGCGTTTCATTCCACTTTGTGGAGCCTGGGCCTCACGTTAAATCATAGTTAGCAAATCTTTGAAAATCACTTCAACCATCTGACAAAATAATAACGTCATCAACTAAAGTACATACTGGATTTCCTTGTCCGGAAAACTTTGTTTGTTTGTTTGTTTGGTTGTAATGAATAGGCTCAAAAACTACTGGACCGAATTTAAAAATTCTTTCACCATTCGAAAGCTACATTATCCACGAGTGACATAGGCTATATTTTATCCGGGTACGGGCAGNTAGGCTCAAAAACTACTGGACCGAATTTAAAAATTCTTTCACCATTCGAAAGCTACATTATCCACGAGTGACATAGGCTATATTTTATCCGGGTACAGGCAGTAATTCCCACGGGATGCGAGTGAAACCGCGGGAAAACGGCTAGTCTTTTATAAATCTGTCATGCCAATCAGTCATTTCAAACCAAAAGGCACTACATCCAAAAATAAACGGTTGTATTAATGCCAGCTGCACCAAAATTAACTATAAGCATGCCGAAACTGCATGCCAAACCCGCGACCTCTAAGAAGGCCTAACACATAAAGTTCACGGTCGATTCACGAAAAAACGTTTTGTCAATTTTGGCATCTTTCCCGCTATGACCGCGGTTGTTATGCAAAATAACTGGCAGATGCAGTTATTGCGCTAGTAAATTTAGTCTGCCTTGAAGGCTGTTGCTTAGGCTCAGACTTCACAAAAATGGAGCAGAGCGGATACATTTGTAAAGAATTAATAGAATTTCGTTATTCATACATCTTGTCTCAGCCTACTCATTAGATAGAGAAGAAATTCTATTAATTTTAAAACCAGATTTACAAAGGAGTGATTTTTTTTTTAACTTTAACATCCCGAAGTATTCAGGTCATCTGAATAGTGTCCACAATTGTGCAAATATCTTTGTTTACACAAAGAAGTGTATACAGGAACCAAGTGAAACTACGGTATATGTCTATATTAAAACGTATTTTTCACAACAGCTGGAGTTCCTTCTGCTTCTACTAGACAACACAGACGGCACGAACATGGTGCCTTCGACCAGGAAGATATTCTTGGAGAAGTTCCGACGGTACATCATGGACAACTGCATTCTCGACATGGTAATTGCGACATGAGTTCTTATTTATTGTTCGTCTGAAATCCCATAAATGACGACTTACTTAGTACGTATAAAAAATGAACGCTATTAGAAGGGGACGCTATTGAAAAAGTGGAAAAAATACGACTCTGATACTCTGATTCAAATGAGGGCCGAAATCGCTTTGTGGGTTTTAGAAACAGCCCGGAGTCTGTGTGTTTTCGATGTTATACCCCCTTGCTTGGGAGGATACCTACATAAAGCGGGCGTCTCCGAATGCTACTCAGTAGTATTCGTTGTTATAATTCCACGTCGTAAGCCGCCAGATTTGAAAAATCTCTGACACTAGGGCTTGTTAGGTGATTAAACCTGCAGCTCACTCGATAAGAAGAATGAGACTTTCCTTTTTGCTAACAATTTATCTTTGCTCTTGAATCTGTATTGCTTATATTTTTTAATTACCAATGATCAGACTAAATACGTACTTTATAGTAACGTTATACTTATTTCGGGTAACCGAATTTCACGATAAAAAAGTGTCAGGAGGCCATATTTCAGAGGCTGTTCAACATCTCGAGGAATTCGCCGGCCATATCGTGGTGCTGCCACTCCAGGCTCCTCACTGCTGTGCTCAGGCTCTGGAATGAAAACCCTATTGGGAATCCGTGAGATCATCTTACTTGTTTATTTTTATATAGTAACTAGCTTCTGCCAGCGGTTTCATTAGCGCGTTCAAACAAACAAACAAACTCTTCAGCTTTATATATTAAGTATAGAAGTATAGATTATAAACAGGTTTTTTTTTGTTCGTTTGTACCCTAAAGGCTCATAAACTACTAAGTCAATTTGAAAAATTATGCTGGTGAGTCTACACCCTAGTATATCAAAGGTTATATTTTCTTCGCGTACGGGCAGTAGTTCCCACGGGACGCGGGTGAAACCGCGGCAAAACAGCTGGTTCTATATACGTATACAGTAGTAGTAGTCATACACGTCTGTGTATGAGTATAAGGCGAGTTTCAATTCAGGAAGCGAAAGATCCAATTTAGGTGGCTTGTGATATTAAATAATTGCAGATACATCTAAGGAAGGGAATGAATGTCCGTTCCTTTTAAAGAAAAGTTTCAACCAAAACTATCTTCCCAACAAGAAGAATAGCCCATTTTATTCACTTTACAAAAGCCCGCTAAGAAGACAGCCATACATAATATAACAATATATTTGAATAAACTGCACCCTCGTATATCAAGCGAACTGATAAGGGTAGCGCTTATCTTTAAATATAAATTCACACGTCGTTGTCGGGGCCGAATAGCATTCCGTATTAGAACGTTTTATATAGCTCTAAAGTTACCGTTTTGGATAGAAAGAATTCACTTTATTGCATTCTGTACGAGGTAAAAGGATCTTTCAAGCGGGTATTGAATTTGAGAACGCTCTGTCTTGTCTGACTATAAAAAAACCGGCCAAGTGCGAGTTGGACTCGCGCGTGAAGGGTTCCGTACACTTATATATGAAAAATGAATATCTATTACCTACAACTATATACTATCAATTTTCGAACAGCAAAAAATAACTTTGTTTTTCATACAAATATATGAATAACAAAGTTATAATTTGCACACGTTTATTGTATGGGGACTCCCCTTAATATTTTTTTTTTAATTTTTTGTATTTGAGGCAACGGAAATACATCATTTGTGAAAATTTCAGCTTTCTAGCTATCATGGTTGATGAGATACAGCGTGGAGACAGACAGACAACGAAGTCTTAGTAATAGGCCTTTGCCACACTAGACGGAAATTCCGTCGCCGAACTCCCGCCAATACATGTTATTGCATATAAAATACAAATAACGGAACGACCGATCTTCCGTGCTTAGTGTGCCCGTTACTTGTATTTTATATGCAATGACATGTATTGGCGTTCCGCCGCGGAATTTCGGCGACGGAATTTCCGTCTAGTGTGGCAAAGGCCATAGGGTCCCGTTTTACCCTTTGGGTACGGAACCTTAAAAAAATATTCTCATTTAAATTGGTTCAGTTATTTATAACGTAACAAACAAATAGAGGAACTCACACGCTTGTTTTCATTACGAAGGGCTTAGTATATTACAAATAGAAAACATTTATCATATTAATTTGGAAGGCGCGTTTAATTGGTGGATCCCGGCTGTCATTTGAATATCTTTGGCAATAAATACGGGTAATGTCAAGTCTGACAGTCAGTCTTACCAAGAGGTATCGGGTTCTCCGGGTAACTACGGATGCAGCTGCGTAGTTAGGAAAATGCTAGGCAGAAAATATCTGATGTATAATATAATAATAATATACCGGGACACTTTTTCACACACGGTCGGTTAGCCCCATGGTAAGCTATTAATTAGCTTGTGTTATGGGTGCTAACACAACTGATAAACTATATATAATTACGTATATATTTTTATAAATAAATACATATTATAACACCCAGACCACAGTCAACAAACATGCTCATCACACAAATGTTGACCGTTCCGGGAATCGAACCCGGGACCATCAGTTCGGCAGTCCGGCATGGTAACCATTGCGCCAACGAGGTCGTCATAACAAGTTCTTACACCCTATGTACTAACGACTGCAGGTCAACCTACCCGAATCTGTCAAATTTTACCAATCGAACATTAACATTTCACTATTGTGATAAAGTTTAAAATCTATTGCAGAAATTGGACGTAATGTGGTAACCGGATGTGCTGTTGTTTGTACTTACAAAACTTTAATTTCTAGCCACACAAACCCTCACTTGCCGGCTCGAACGTTCATAGACGGAGAGCTGGACTTCTACAACGTCGACCGTCTTGGTGGAGTATTGCCCTTCCTAGTCAGGACATTGAGGTAAGAAGTTATCAGACACTTACCAGAAAAATACATTACTTGTATTCTCGACTAGATTCCGCCAGCGGTTTCACATACGCTTTCCCGTGGAAACTTCTGAGCGCATCCGAATAAAAAGTAGCCTATAACCTTCCTCGATAAATGGGCTATCTAACACTCAAAGAATTTTTCAAATCGGACCAGTAGTTACTGAGATTAGCGCGTTCAAACAAACAACAAACTCTTCAGCTTTATAACATTAGTATATCAAATCAAATCAATCAAATACCTTTATTTTCAGGCTACATTGGCCCATAGATATATACCTTATAGACTAACATATATATAATATAAAATACACAACTTGTTAGTAAATATAAACTTAAATCTATGTTAGTAACACTTCCTATGCACTACGTCACTGTGCGTTCGAGTGGCACTTGTCCGCGGAAGCGACGGAACACCACGTCCTGTGGCCAGAAGTTCTCGTCCAACACGAGGTGCAGGAAACACGTCGGCACTCGCACCACGAACGCCTTGAAGTTGGCGTTATGGCGCGACTCCAGCAGCTGCACTCTCGGGGCGTACTTCAGCTTCTGACGCACGTACTCCACAATGTCCTCCGCCTTAGTGGTGTAGTGTAGGCGGGAGATGTACACCGGGGTGTTCGGCTTAGCAGCACGGATTTTGATATTGGTCTCCGCAGGAGCCGTGCCGCAGCGATTCTTGTTAGTTCGCTGACGGCGCTTCTTTCTTTGCACCGTCACGAACCCATCATCATCAGCCTGATCTGATCCCTTTACGATCACAGGCTTCTTTGTAGTACCCACTGTACTACCGGCGACGCTGGCGTAATCTCGACGAACACCTTGATGTTTCGTCGAGATAACATTAGTATAGATAACGTGGCCTTGCTTATCGAAAATATGAGCCTATTATGACATTGATGACAATAAAATCCTTACTAATATTATAAATGTGATTGTAACTGACCATCTGTCTACCACAACTACTGTCCTGATTTAAATGAACTTTGAAACCCAGATAGTCCAACTAGAGCCTAAGAAAGGACATGGGCTACTTTTATTCAGGTGCAGGACGTTCCATTGGGTACGTGGGTAGATCCGCGGGTAAAATATAGTTGGCTCTATGTTCTAAACGGGAATAGCGCCAATAGTGTCATAGCTTTTAATAAAAATATTGTTCACAGACAAGACCTAGTCGGTGTTTTAGGAGAAGACAATCCATTTATACAGAGTTTTGAGCCGAACTACAACCGTGCAGGAGGAATTGACACAGGTGCCTACAACAAAACCTGTTACTCACGTAGTAATGCATCTAGAAGTACACCCTATTATGCAGATTTCTGTAGAAATGCATCTATTTGTATAAGTGTCGGAGAAAATACAACCGTTATTATAGTTCTCGCCAAACGCGATGGCGGCTTGCAACTAACTTCCGAGCACAAATACGCGCCTATACATATTGCGCACCTTAGCCACCCACTGGTCCCATAAATAATTCACGCAATGTTCCGAGCCGCCATAGAGTTTGCTGAGAACTGTACTCGTACCTATATTAGTTTTCTATCAAGCCGCGTTACTGTGTTTGATAGCTACATATTATTATCGGCACGTGAGACATGAGATCCCATTCTCTGAGATAGCAAGTCATCTATGAAACTTTTGTTACTGCTTATTCTATGAGGTAAGGCGCGGACGCAGTGGGGGTCATAAAATAACCATCGTATTTAGTCTAGAAATGGATTGACTATCTACAAAGTACTAATCTAGCTGCTAATTGAAGCAACTGTTCATTAGACGTACCCAGACTTGCCGATCAGGCTTGGCAGGTTGGCGCGCGAAGGTCGCGGTCAGTCCATCACAACTCGCCGCGCGGTTGGTCCCACAACGACACGCTTTTGTTCAGGACCTTGGAGTACTTTAATATAACATCATGCCTTTTACCCCAAGAGTTACAGTGGTGTACCTGACTGTACTTAGTTCCGTTTTTTTTCCGGTTCTATTTTGTATTCTATGTAGTAGCGAGTGAAAGACTCCAATCTACGTGAGTAGCTAGCCAGAAGATGATGTGGTAAATGGCTTTTGTAAGAAATGAAGTCAAAGTATATTTCCTTACAACAAAACAAAAAATCCTTAAAACAAGTGATTACATGCTACTATAGACGCAGATAATGTACGAAAGACCTTGTGTTTAATAGTTGCATTCATCCCCCTTCAACAAACGACACATTCAGGCCATAAAATTATCTCCAGAAAAATATATATCTTAGAACATTTTTAACGCTTGGTCATTTTACCATTGAACATCACCAGGTGTAAGCGACATGGCTGCCGGGTCACCAGGGTTAGCGACTCTACCGCAAGTCATCTCCTCAATGGCTAGATTCATGCATCCTCCGATGCCACCAGTGCCTAACAGGTACTGTTATATTTCTAAGATATAGTGATAGCAAGTTAATAAAGATCATATTTTTAAATATATAGGGGAAACCATTTCAGATGAACTAATTTTGTATAGGCATAATGGCTTTTACCCATTTAATTTCATCCTTTTGCCCTTCCACAATTTTGACCTTATCCTTTTGACCTTCCCACTTTTGAACTGTGCTTCTGACCTACTAAGCATGTAGTATAGCCATTTTGAAATTTCACAACAAGGCTATATTTTGGCCTTTAGCTAAAATTGGCTAGCTAACGTTCGCTAAAGAGATAGCTGTGCTACAAAAATGCAATAAAATACAATGCTACACAGCGCCGGCTACGACGTAGCCATTGCTACGGCGTAGCATTTGCTTTTAATAAATCAGACTGGTATCTTTAATTATTTAAAAAATCATAAAAGAGTAAAAAAAAATACTTTTCAGAGGTAAAATTATAAGAGTATAGAACAATTCCCATTACACGATTCTGTATGAAACCAAAGAGTACCCGTCAAAATACAAACAATTATTTTGATTAAAACCCGTACACGTGGCTTGAAACGAAATATTCCATACAGAATTGTAAACAAATTGATGCTGTTTCATGGATTTTTCTAACAATTTTATTTTTAATCTTCGACAAAAAGAACAACAAGCCTGTATTTTGCCACATAATTTACAAACAAACAAACCTATTTGGATGAGGTATCAGTAGATTTTTAGGCATTCTAGATTACAACTCACTTTAGTAAAAGTTTCTTCACACACAGAACAACAGGTGAAACTGCGCTGGCGCTCAAAGGCACCAGATCCATGATGCCTGGAGCTGGCTCCATTGACATCAGGTCGGCATACCTTCGTCTGGTCGACGGACTACTGGCCTTGTACCACGGAGCCGCCATCAAACATGCTGAAAAGGTACGTATGGGCATAAAAGGGGGTTTTTTTGATTGATGGATATTTTTTTTTTTACTTTAGGGAAAGTGGGATAAGGGGATAATTTTCACCCTAGTGATGAGGTGAAGTAGGAATTTTAAAGCTTTTAAAAACTAGCATATCTTACACCCATTTATACAAATATAAATTTTGATTTGAAGCTTATAGGGTGACTGGTATTAGTAACCGATACTTGAACACGTGATTATACTCATGATTACAAACAACTTTCCCTAAGAAACTTTTTTTTATTTTTTTATTCCCATTGGTTTAAACACAAACACAAAGTCAGAAGTTTGGAAAAGCTGTTATGTTATTATGATTAAACTATTGAGAATAAGTACAATTACGTGTTCAATCGGTCACTAATTACCAGTCACCCTATATATTGATATGATTTTGATTGTTTTCTAAAGTTGAACGACTCTTAAAATACATTTAAACGTTCTCCTGGTATATACCCCAACAAAAGCGTCAAATGCTCATGATTGCCTAAAAAGGGCTTTTGAAGTAAGGAATATTATAGTCTTGGTTACATACAATGAGGTTCACCTAACTTGTCTGTATGTCCATGTACAGACGACAGCAGGTCAACGTATACGAATCTGTCAAATTTTACCAATCGAACATTAACCTACCTCTATTGTGATAAGGTTGAAAATCTATTGCAGAAATTTGACAGATTGTGGTACCTTGATGTGCTGCCGTTTGTACAATAGCGTGTCTCACGACAATAAACCTCGTGGTCACGTCTCGACTGCACATCGTATGGCATGCAGTATATCCGTCTGTTTATTGGTGCTTCTATTTACTTTGAACATCTGTTCGTGTATTAAAACTGCAACGAAAATTGCTAAGGTTTACGTTAGTATCTAATGCGGAAAAGTCTAGTGTTAGTTGACTCGCTAGAGTGTATACAGACTCGTACTAGTAAAAATACTCTAAATTAAAAACATTTCCATGGCATTATCTGACAGATAGTTATCTGGAGCCTCGTAACTGTCCATTAACGTTTTTGTAGGTGTCCTAAAATTGTCTCTATTAAAGGGATAGACTGATGTCATATTCTATTCATCTATCTCGATCTCTCTTCTTAAGTCTCTTATTGTTTGTATGCCTATCTCGCAATTATTTATGTTGCCAGTATTATTGTATCCTTAATTTTGTCCTGTCGCAATTCGAAATTCCTTTAAGAAATAAAGAACCCAGTGAACCTTTCTTAGTACACTATCGCACTACGTACATACAATAACATATCATTGTTCTCCTTAGAGCAAACTGCAGTCAAGTAATAAAGTTAAATCCGTTGACATGTTGTTTTATTCGTCCAGTTATGTGAGCTCAGAGACAACCAGCTGGATATGGCGGACTGCCTGCACGACATCGAGCATCGGATATACACGGTCTCCGCTGAGTTACAGACCGGGGCAGGTACGTGTCATTCTTTATACTCGTATCGACTTTTTCATAATCATCATCATCTGCCTAGCTAGCCTTGTCCCAACTATGTTGGGGTCGGCTTCCAATCTAATCGGACGCAGCTGAGAACCAGTGTTTTACATGGAGTGACTGCCTGTCTGACCACAACCAAGTTACCCGGGCAACCCGGTATCATTAGCAAGACTGGTTGTCAGACTTTCTGACTTCTGACTACCCATGACGACTGCCAAAGATGTTCAAATGACAGCCGGGACCCACTTATCAACGGACCGACCGCGCCAAGCGTTGCTTAACCTTATGATCGATCGATCCGCGCGGCTTTGACTTAGCCACAAGCTCTTCTTTAGTTACGAACTCTTCTACCTATACCTATACCTACTTAAGCATAGTATTTTTTTTTTTTTGGTGGGGAAGCATTAAATGATATCTCCCGTTGGGGGTGCAGCGTGAGGAGATGTCAGATTTTTATTGACGAAAACCCACCATTTTACCACCCAACCCACCTTCTTTCAAACAGTCCCGCAGCCATGCTGATAACAAGACTCTTCAAACGTTACACTGATAAATCACTTTCATAAAAAAAACCATCAGAAGCTTTTAGTTTTCCTTGTGGTTGAATTACATAACGATTTTGAAGTAATTTTTTATTCAGGTGCTGAAAATATACAGTCGGAGCAAGATAAGATAAAAAAACAATTAATGGAGAATATGCTCAAGGAGTTGGAGAGATCCAAAACTGTTTACGAGGTTAGTATACCATATTACCTTTTAGATAGTGAGAAGCCGACGAATCAGGTCAGAAATAAAATTAAAGTCGTTAAATATGAGTCGATTAGAATTTAATTAAGATTTAACAATAACTTTTCGTTGTATCATATTTAATAAAAATATTTTGTGGTTTTTCAAATCCAAAATGAATGTTTCTTCAACATCAGATGTTGGTATTTTTTATAGGAAAAGTTAGAAGCAGGAGCATTGCAAATGGCGTGGGTGGTAGGAGCCATATGGACTAAACAGAGGCAGACAGAACTGGCAAAACATTTCTCCGGGACCCTGCACTCATTGCGACTATCCTCAGACCCGGAATACGCGACGCATGTACAAGTAAGTTTGGCAATATTATAATAATAGTCTTCGGGTTCTTCGGGAGATGTTTGCAAGACAACAAGAATGCTCGCACTATAAAAATAGTTCAGAATATTCTTGTTCATGATTTGTCAAATCACGCAAAATAACAGAAAAATCGATTTCAAAATACGCTAAACGCTCACGAATCGCTAAAATTACGATGTTTGTGATATATTTGAAAGAAAAAACTGTACTTAGCTTGTTGACATCAACCAAGGTAGTTTTTTTCTTGATTACGAAAATCTATGTTATTAGTGTTAGCAGGGATTGCCTTTTTGTTTAATATCTTACTTTGTATTAAAAACGTCTAAAGCCAATTGTCGGCCACGGCGGCTGTCATCAGATCAGCCAGCTGCGCAGGACATATTATAGTGCACAAGAATTTGCGCAGACATAGATGTACTCCCTATTCCCTAACTCTCATAGCCCGATGAGACGGCAATCCGACAAGACCGAAGAGAGATCAGGCGCAGGACCAACATTAACGTGCTCTCCGATGCACTTTGTATTATAAATAATGTATACCTACACATAAGTTACTGTACAAAATTGTCTTTTGTACAGTACGCACAGGTGGCGAGTAAAGAAATATTACCGGGCAAAAGCTCTCTCCTAGGAGGCACCAGCTACGCATCTCTGCAGCTTGAATATACTTCCAGTTCTGATCAAAGGTTTGTGGTCATCATCAGCCTTTTTTATAATTCCACTGCAGATCATAGGCCTCTTCTAATATAGAGAGAGCGTTAAGCACCACGCTTGATCGAGGTAGATTGGAGATTTCAGACTTTCTAGTCAGTTTTTTTTTTAATTTTCTTGTGTAACTTAAGTTCCAGGCGATTTAAGTTACACGAGAAAATACATATAACTTTAGAAAAGTTACATTGATTCTTGACTGACCTGATATCAAACCACCGCCCCTTGAGAAGCAAGGACTTTAACCTAAAGGCCACCATGCCATCAAGGTTTATAGTACATAATTTGTAGCCACTACTTACACTACTTATTGTAATGTAGCCTTTAAGTGTCTTACTACAAAAAAGTTAAATAGGCGATCGTCACGTGTTTAAGAAAATGTTGTATGAAGAATTTTCTAAAACAAGAGATGACCATACATGTTTTCAGTCCCCAGAGTCCAACATCAAGAGCAGCAACTCCTAGAACAGGGTCTAATTCACAAATGGAATCCTCAAATCGTAAGCATTTATATCCAAACTCCTAATCATAAAAAATAATAAATAAATAAACCAGTTAATCATGCAAAGATATGAATAAGCTGATAGCAAACCTTATGAAAGATTGTAAAGATTGTGAGAATTTAAAAAATAGGAGTTAGAAGTTAATTGTCGCCCTCCTGTCCATAAAGGAATAGGCCAAGGTCTTTTTCTTTCACACTCTTTCTGAAATCATCTTTTAAATAAACTGCTTTCTACTCATACCGCCTTCCAAGCAATCAAGTATCTTTTTCGGTCCCCTAATATTATATACTAGCTTCTGCCAGTTTCACCCGCGTCCTGTGTGAGCTACCTTTAAAAGCCTTCATCGGTAAATGGGCTATCTAACACTGAAAGAATTTTTGAAATCAATCCTTACGTTCCTGCATTCAACAAGCTCTTCAGCTTTATAATATTATTATAGACTTGCTTCTGCCTTAACTCCCGTTTTTCCCGTACCCGTGGGAATTTCGGAAATCGTTTCTTATGTCGCATGAGAGTCTCAGATGAACCTCTGTACAAAATTTCAGCTTTATAGGTTCATGGGTTTGGGCCCTGCGCAGATGAGTCAGTGAATGAGTCAGGACTTTGATTTTTATATGTAAAGATTATGTCAGGGATAATGTACCACACCGCATATTACGGCTTATTTTGGGCTTAGATACAGGCGGCCAAGAATTTGCAGAGTCTCTGTTCGCCTTCGTGCCTGAATACCACGTGGACGCCATGTTGGAACTGTGCAACACCCTGAGGCTGTACATGCATCCCACTGTACCGGTGCAGCAGATACCAGGTGACACACGGCCGAACACTTAGTTAATGTCAATAATTTTTATCGATGCACTGAATCGATGCTATAGTGGTCGAGTACATATTGGTAGATGTCGATCGACATTTTTTCGAACATCCTGATCGCGTCGCCTAATCTATTCTACCATCGATCAATGGTTTCAATCGACGGTCGATCAGTAGATCCTTCGGGGTGTAACTAGACCTATAGCTTACGTGCCACTCAACCATTCTATCACTCTCACATTTATTTTAATTGTTTTGATCGAAATGTTTTAAGCTTAGTAGTTAAAGTTAAGTAAAGTTTGAGTGTGCCGGGATTAAACTTGATTGGATACATATATACGTAAGCAAATCTTCTGGACAAGATATAACAAGAATACAAACTTAATTGGCGTGTGGCCGTACATGACTGATGTACCCTATTTTGTGCGTAAAAGTCCGTTCATACTGCGGACATGTCATAGATTTTTAACCTTAAGACAGGGGTTACACGATCAGTCTGGCGTCATTCTGACATCAGTCACAGACTGACGAAAGACTGACGGGCAAAAAACACGGTACATTTTGGACCATCAGTCCGTCAGTCACCCGGTTACACGATCAGTCTCCCATCATTCATGACCAGACTGATGGAATTGACTGACGCCAGATTGATCGTGTAACCCCTGTCTATCACAATAGTGGAAGGTTCATTTTGGATTGATAAAATTTGTGAGATTCGGGTTGGCCTGCTATCGTATGTACTTTAAATTCGTATTTTTTCTCAGAATGGGAAGAGCTAGTGGTATCCTGCGCTTCGTTCCTTTGCGCTGAGTTTGCAGACCAGCGCATAGTGTTGGCTAGCACGAGAGAATCCCTTGTACAAACACTAGCGTCGTTCGCCACACAGCCGGCAACTATGAGAGCTATCGAGAGAGTTCCGCTTAAACAGTGAGTATATAGTCATACCTGTAGGTTTTCTTTATGAGATAATTTTAAGGAACTTTTTGATTTTTGGGCGTCGTATTCTGACTACTTGAACACCTGAACACTCGTGGTTCAGTGTTCAAGTTAGCGTGCTGAATTCTAGATTTCAAGGTCTTTTTTTTTTTTATATCGATGGGAAATCATCAGTATGACCCCTCCCGCTGTGGGTGACAGCGGAAGGGAGTGTCAGACTTTTACTGACTAAAACCCACCGTATTCCTTCGGGAGCCCTTTTGTGCCAGGGCCGCGGTAACTCTTTCGAACAACCCGCAGCCCAGACGGGCTCTGGCCCTAGTGGGCCTCGCAGGGGTTTGCTGACACTCTGAGGAGCGCGTGGAACAACGCGCGCCGCCGACACGGGCCTGTCGTCTCTTAGAAGACGGAAGGACGATGAGCCACCCGAAACTCACCGCCCACAGACCCACGCCTACGGTGGCCGGGAGTCATCTCTCGACACCCGACGCCCGTGGTGTCTACCAGGTCCACGGCAACGGCCGGGATGACCGGTGCGGACTCGCAGCCGCTCCGCCGCCTCCTTCTCTAGCATAACTGCTTCGCAGAAGGAGGCGACGGCATCCCATTCCCTCTCGCCCCGCACCATGGCTTGAACCAGGGCTGGGCGCGAGAGGTCGCCGCCGCCAATTGCCGCTACGAGGACACGGCGGTGCCCATCCCAGGCAGGACACACCTCGACAGTATGCTCCACCGTGTCCTCTGGACCGTCCGCGCAGTGGTGACACCCGGGCGCCACCTCCCGCCCAATGCGATGCAGGTACCTCCCGAAACATCCGTGTCCGGTGAGGACCTGCGTCATGCGGAAGGTGAGGGCGCCATGACTCCTCCCGAGCCACTCCTCAAAGAGGGGACTTACCGCCACTATTGTGGCGTGCCCTCCTTTTTACCCCCTTAAAGAGCGAATTTCCAAAAAAATATATAGCCTATATGTTATTCTGACATATAAGCTATAATATGCCTGCCAAGTTTCATCAAAATCCGTCCAGTGGATCCTGAGATTAGCGTGTGCAAACAGACAAACAAACATATAAATATACCAACATTCTGCGCCCCGCGCACCGATTCCTACGCGCGTCCCACCATTCACACGTCCAGCATTTCGAGTGAGTTCCGGACATTGTATCATTGTATCGTCATCAATATAAATTGTACCGAACTGTCTCTGTGCGTATTAAAAATCAATTACTTCGCCGACGGGAAAACTTCCGTACCGCGGATAAAAGTACCTTGTTGTTCCTCCGGTGTATTTATCTCTGTCCAAATTCATCAAAATCGGCTCAATGGTTTAGGCGTGAAACGTAACAGACAGAACAGACAGACAGACAGACAGACAGACAGACAGACAGACAGAGTTACTTTCGTCATTATAATAATTAGTAGGGATGAAAACACGGGCAACAAAACTGCATGAATAAATAAATAACTTAATAAGATTGGCAATGATGCTTCTTTGTTTATTCATTTGTCATATCATTACAACTGGTAATATGGCTAAATGCAAATAGCGGATACAGAGCAACAAGATAGCAAATCAGGTGAAAGACGTGATGAAATATAATCTAATCTCTATTGTAGCAGCCGATGTGGCTATTGCAGTTCAGTAAGTGAGCAATAGAGTTGTCTTATAAATACCATACGTCTTCATTATTTTTCATTCCGTAGGGTACACAGAAGCTCCTAGAAGCGCAGGTAATAAATTTTCGGCAGCCGGCCGCTAAGACGCAACGGACTTGTTGATCCACTGATACCACTCGCATTCTTAATAATTATCGGCTAATGATAAAAAATGTGGAAGCCGTACAAAACGGAAAAAAAAATATTGCTACTGCGGTAAGATGGAATTTGACCGTCAGTAAAAGTATCTGGAATAACAACGCTAGGATTCTTCGAAAATGCCGTTAGTGCTCGATTGCGAAGAATTTATGTCACGGTTGTTGAGTTTTATGATAGAATTTTACAATAGCTCAGGTAGCTTCATAAGGGAGACGAAGAAAAACGCAGTCACAGCCATGGTCTTGTTCTCCATTGGCTCTGAAAAGCATCTTCTTGCGGTGAATTCGCAATCATACTACTACTTTATCTCACGTCTTCGTCTACCTCCATATAGCGATACCATGATCATGTCCTGGCGGGTCCGTTACCTCCATATTATCTCTATGTCAATCCTACCTCCGGGGACCTAGGAAAAGTAAATGATGACCACAACTCGTGTTGTTTGAGGAGCTATAAATAAGCTACTGCTTGGATTTTGGCCCTGTCAGGCCGTATCTTCGTATCGTCAATACCAGAACAACGTGCCGGCGCACTGCCCTTCTGCTGGTAAACGCGATCGCGGAACACCTTCCTCCAAACGTATACCGGGGAATCGCTGAGGGCGTAGGGCACTATAAACTATTAGTATATCTAATACTTTGCCAATCATTTTGTTATACGACAGATAGCACTTAGCTGAATGGGCATACAAATCTCTATAAAATTCAGAACGTTTCTTCAGTTTGATTACTCAATACGGTATTCTCATTCAATCTATTCATAATGGAAATATGGATAAGAGTAAGGCATTGTTTTTAATAGGTAACGATAAAAGTTTTGTACGTCGGGTGTTATAATCATTGGAGGCATTTGCCTCGGAGGTATTGTATAGTTAACCCAAATATCCGATCAGGGTTTTGATGGTGTTACATTGTAATAATATCGTAAGATGGACATCGATTCTATAAGATATTTTAGAGCCTAAGGTTAACGAGAAACTATGGAACGTATAGCATACTCGGGTGTCAGGGGCTGTCTTTATTAAATCTTCGTTTGATGGACTATGTATGGTATTGAAGGATCTTAATTTGGATAATCGCTAATATAGCAATTGCATACCGATCCCGTGGCCGAGGTAGATGGGAAGTATGCCCATGCATATGTAGGACCTTTCTACAGGGCCTTTCGAGCTATACGTAGTACTCAAAAATTTTATTTAAATTTGATTCGATGTATGATGTTTGTTCGTGCCGTTATTATAAGAGAGGCTGCAACACTGTTGCGCGCTGTCAGACAAAATCACTAACAAGAAAGGTAACAAATGTATTCTGTTACATGTAAGAATAACATTGTTTACTTATCGCCATTGTTTATACTTCAAGGAGGGATTGTCGATCGGTATGTCAACGCCATACGAACTTTTCCAATAATGTTTAGTAGTTGTATTCTTAAATATTGAGATCTTTCTGAAGAATAACCAATTGCCATTGATATTTTAGACTAGCTTTCTGCCGCGACTTCGTCGCGGAACATGTCGCTTATTGCCAGCGATACGGGGTCATCCAAAATGCAGATCTTAACATCTGA
Source organism: Heliothis virescens (assembly GCA_002382865.2). Taxonomy (NCBI): domain Eukaryota; kingdom Metazoa; phylum Arthropoda; class Insecta; order Lepidoptera; family Noctuidae; genus Heliothis; species Heliothis virescens. The sequence goes on from NWSH02000150.1 coordinate 5,047,869, forward strand.
TCTGATCGTCGAAAGTTCATAGGAGCCCGGGGAACGGATAGAGGGTTGCGGAGACGATTCGAGATGGTTTCATGAGCTTATCATATCCATAACAAGCCATCTATGCACGTGTGAGTGCCGTTTGTAAGATATGGTATGGATAGACGCTCCCATCTAATCGGCAAAAGATGAACCATTATTGGACCTAGAGGTTACGGACGCGAGAAAGCATAA
>NWSH02000150.1:5048106-5062356 GCA_002382865.2 Heliothis virescens
ACAGTGTGCTCCACCGTGTCCTCTGGACCGTCCGCGCAGTGGTGACACCCGGGCGCCACCTCCCGCCCAATGCGATGCAGGTACCTCCCGAAACATCCGTGTCCGGTGAGGACCTGCGTCATGCGGAAGGTGAGGGCGCCATGACTCCTCCCGAGCCACTCCTCAAAGAGGGGACTTACCGCCACTATTGTGGCGTGCCCTGCATAGGGCTGCGATAGCCGGTCACTCCATGCCACCATGAGATCGCGCCGGAGGATCGCTCGCTGCGCGACAACTTGTCGTGGCAACGGGTTTTCCCCCCGGCGCAGTGCCCCCTCGCGCCAATCATACAGGCGCGAGAGCACCCTCGCCTCTAGATCCCACGGTGGCAGCCCGGCAAGAAAACCAGTCNAGATCGCGCCGGAGGATCGCCCGTTGCGCGACAACTTGTCGTGGCAACGGGTTTTCCCCCCGGCGCAGTGCCTCCTCGCGCCAATCATACAGGCGCGAGAGCACCCTCGCCTCTAGATCCCACGGTGGCAGCCCGGCAAGAAGACCAGCCGCTTCGCGGGAGATCGTGCGGTACCCCCGGATTAGCCGGATGGCTATCACCCTTTGGGGCACGTTCAAGTAGTGCGCGGCTCGAAGCCGCAGTGAACGTGCCCATACCGGGGCCCCGTAAAGGGCCATGGACCGCATGACTCCCGCATAGAGTCGACGGCAGGAGGCGTTTGGACCCCCCAGATTGGGCAGATTTCAAGGTCTTGTGTCCGTAAATGCGTAATAGACAATCATATACTTTCATTCACATTAATAGGGGTAAGGCTAAAAAAAAGTAGCAGTAAGGCTATCAGAGACCTAAAAGCCAGATTTCATAGGTGTGCAGCACTGTGACGCACGCAAATTGCTTGTGTGGTATACTCGCTCTAGCAGGATGTCCAAGAAAATTTGCAACCTTTGTACGCAAATAAATGCTAGCAGTGGACACGCACCAACGAGTTTTTGAGAAAAAAACACATTTTAGCACATTTTTTTGAGAAAAAAGTTCATCCATCTGCTCGTTTACCCTCATCCCATAACAAAAGATGATCCAATCTTACCAATCTATCTCCTAACTTAACATACTTCAAGTGTACAATGCGTACTTCCATTGCTCCAGACAGATGTCAATGGTAGAAGAGCTGGTGCGTCCGTATCAGAACCGTGCGTGGGCGCAGTCCAACTGGGTGCTCGTCCGATTCTGGCACGGCTCAGGGTTCGGCTTCCGACACAGACAGTGGCCACATCTGGCTGCCAGGTATGAGGATTTTATACAGCTTATTATGTCAAATTTCTTCAATAGATTTTCAACCTTATCTCAATAGTGGAAGGTGAATATTCGTTTAGTAAAATTTTCAGATTCGGGTAGGTTAACTTGTTGCGTCTGTACCTCACATTGCATAATATGTTTTTTTTCTCACTCAGCAGTTTTTTAAAGGAGATATGTGAATTGTTCGCCAGAAATCAGTTTCAATCAGCGATGTCTAAACATGTCATACAATTTAAGAACGTTTGCCAGGTTTAAATCAAGGAACCTTATCCCGTATCCGGATGAAAAGTGGTCCTATATCATTTCTCAGACTATATGTGTACCTACTAATTTTCATTTCAATCGAATCAGTCCTTTTAGTGCCAAAGTGCGACAGACAGACAGAGTTATTTTCGCTTTTTATAAAGGCCCATTTACACATTGCGATTTCATTGCCCGTTGCTTGCCATTTTATTGCAGGAATATTTGACAGGCGACCATTTACCTATTGCACGATTACGTTTACACAGTGCAAGTAGCATCTTGCCGCAATAAAATGGCAAGCAACGGGCAATGAAATCGCAATGTGTAAACGGGCCTTAAAGGATCAGAAAAAGAAGCAGAGCACTCAAAAAAACTAAATCTTGTATCGATCCACCATCATTTTTCACTCCTCAACAAGCAACGTTATCACCCAATCCATTGTTAACGAAATCTTAAGCACACCATTCTATCAAATAAACGACGGTCTAAGCTCCCATTAAAATGATCGTATGGTCGGTCAATATCGGTAAGTGTGAGCGAGCAATCTCTGTTGAAATATATTGGCCTTATATCATTGAGATTTATCGGCGCAATATTGAAATGGAAGCCATTGAAGCAAGCGTAACGACGCAGATACATTGCACAAATGTAAATTGATATATTCGACGTTTGGAGTGGTAAAGATGTAAAATCTATTGATTTTTAGGGTTCCGTACCCATAGGGTAAAATGGGACCCTATTACTAAGACTCCGTTGTCTGTCTGTCTCCACGCTGTATATCGTTAACCGTAACAGCTAGAAATATATATTCAAAACTATATATTTCAAAATATATCTGAATATCTGAATATATTTCAAAAACAAAGAAATTAGTTAAGCGGCAAAAGTTTTTTATAAAAAATGTTAAATTAAATAGGGAAAGGCTGCAAGTGCTCAAACAACTAGATTTGTACTCAAACAGTCTAGAACAAAGTACCAAAAAATATAAAATGGATACAGAGGACCTTCAGTGCGAACTACACCATCTTCAGGAGAAACTAAGTCTAATGACTAGTAAATACAAGGCCTCCGAAAAGCAAATGAAGGAATACGTGTTGGCAATGAATGAACTTGTGAGTTCTCAATCAAATAACTGCGAGAAATGCCAATTAGCCAGTAACACCCAGTCACCAGATCATTCATTGACAATGTGCGACTCCACCTTACCACAAACCTGTATCAATATACCCATAAATACTCAATGTGTTACTAATGGAACAACATATGACACTGTAATATTTAGTGATGAAATTGGAAAAGGATTGGGCCATTTGATGACATACAAGTATGCGGGACATAACACTTTGAACTATTGTATGCCTGGATGTTCTTTATTTGACATAATGAAAAAAAATATTAGTTTCAACTTTAATAAGGACACTACTTTAATAATCCTTATTGGTAATAGGGGTGATGTAAGCAAGACTGAAATTACTGATTATTATACAACATTAATGAATCTTAGTTTAAAAAAAATAGTTTTGTTTACATTTCCTTATAGTTGCAGCTTGCCACAGGAGGAAAATATACTTAGACATAAGTTAAATATGACATTGCATAACTTAACATATAATAATAATTTATTTAATGTCATTGACATAAACAACTTTATTTCAGCCCCGGATCTTCAATTTTTTTTAGGCGGGGCAAAAACTTAAATTTGCCGCCCCCGCCGACTTATATTTACCTTTTATCATCTTTATAATTTCACTATTTCAGCCATCAGATGTCCACTAGGGGTCGACCAAACTTGAACTATTCCTCGAGTTACTATACCAAGATTGTTTTTTGGACGGGTGATGGAGGTTGTTGGCAAATTAAAAAAAAGGAATTTTTTTATATGTTTAAAGAAAATAAAAGCAGCAGAAAATAGTTACAAGATGCCTGAGCGGAGCAAGCGCGACGTCTTTTGTTATTTTGAGATAGGACTAAACATAAACTAACAGTAGGTTGCAATTGCAGAACGCGAGCGAAGCGAGCGCGATTTTTTTAGTTTAATGACTAAAAAGAAGAACAGGAAGCAACTCTAGGACGCGAGCGAAGCGAGCGCGAAATTTTTGGAAAAGTCGGATTGCAACCTGTCTTTATTTATTGTAAAATGAGAGTAACTTTAAAAAATTTAGTGTGATCGTAATTTTCTGGTAATGATTTGGGGGCCCCGGGGCGCCCAAATCAAAATTTGTGTGTCTCCAACATCAGGTAAGGTCCAAATCTTCACGGTCATATACAAATAAATTTCAAGTTTCCACCTGATGCTTGCCTACAATTTTCAAGAGTTGCCTTTGATTTCTCAGTTTCCACCATCAGACACGGTCAGTGTGTGTCAGTGATGACAATGGGACCCAATGTGCAGCAGACCCTTTCATATAAAAAAATATATATCGAAATCGGCTCATAAACGACGAAGTTATCAGCGAACACACTTCGCACCTTGCACGCATCCGTGTGTTCGTGATCTTTCGTTCCTACGGGCGAAAGGGCGCGCTTTTTGGAATACGCCTAGGTAGGCGCCTCGCGATTATCATGTCACATTTTCCATGTGCTGCCCCTGGATATCGGTTGAGTTGATATGGTCATAGTAAAATAAGAGTGAAAGTTCTTTTATTTATTCTGTCGCAAAGTTAAGTAAATTATAAGTTGTCTATTCGTTTCTAAATAATGCATTTGGCCGCCCCCTGAACTTGCCGCCCGGGGCATAGGCCCCGGCTTGCCCCCCCCTAGATCCGGGGCTGCTTTATTTCAAATAAATTGTATTTGACAAGAGATAGATATCATAATATGTATTGGTACTATCTTCCTAAATATTATAAGAGACAGATAGCTGAGTCGCTATCTTATTATTTTTGTACAACAGCCAAGAACTTGGCTAAACAAGTTGCTTCTATTGAGCAATGTTCTGTTCCTGACATTCATGATAATACAACCAATAATTTGGTTATTTTAGCTGACATTATTCCTTTAAATTAAAAATAGAGACAACGGAGTCAACCTCTTGCAATTCAATTTTGAACCCGCAAAAACAAATGAATAAAACTAGGAAAAATAATATCAATTTGGTGCATCAAAATGTTCAGGGGTTTTTAAGTAAAGAATTAGAAATAGAATTATTTTTGAATTGTAATGATGTTCATATTTTGTGTGTCACTGAACATTGGCTTAAAACTCATCAGTTGATGTTTAATTTTGCTAATCACCAAATTGGTAGCTCGTTCAGCAGAGTAAGTGCTATACATGGTGGTTCATTAATTATATTGAACAAGCAATTGAAATTCAAGGAACGTAAGGATATAGTGGACCTGTCTGTTGAACGGTCAGTAGAAATAGCCTGTGTAGAGTTGGAACAGTTTATTGTATTAAGTGTATACAGACCACCTTCTGGATTGTACGACTGTTTTGAACAAGTTATGGATGAAGCACTTCACAAAATTTCAAACTCAAATAAAGGTATAATTGCTTGTGGCGATTTTAACATTAATTTGCTAGAAAATTCTGGTCTTTGTATTAAAATTAAAAGTTTGTTTCAGTCATACAATCTAGTGCACCTTTTCCTGGAGCCTACAAGAATTACATGTTCTACAGCCACATGCTTGGATAATATTTATACAGATATTGTACCCTCACGTAAAGAAATTATAAATTTAATAGATTCAGATCACAGTGGTCAGATGATTACAATAGAGAATCAAAATGGCAAAGGTGTTAAAAAAAATATCACAATTAACCCTAAAACTACAGGCAGATTAGAAACTTTTAAAGATAAACTCAGTAGCAATCTACCCTTCTTGGCAGCTTGTGATGATCCTAACATGTTATATAATAACTTTTTTTCTTTATATTGTCAACAATTTGATTTAACTTTTATTCCTAGGAGCATCACAGTCAGTGATGGCTCATCATTTGCTGATTGGGCTACCACTGGTATTCATAAGAGTAGAGAGCGACTCTATGAGCTGTACAATGAACGGTCGTTTGTCAACACACCAGAGTTCAATAACTATGTTAAAAACTATTCAAAATTATTTAAAAAAGTTTGCTCTATAGCTAAGTCACGATATTTGAGTTGTAAAATAAAAAATAGTAGCAATGTTATAAAAACGACTTGGAACATTATAAACAGTGAGACGGGAAGGTCTAGCGTAAGGAAAACTGACTATAGCCTAACTATTGACGACAATATAATTAAATCAGACTCTGATGTCGCCACGGCTTTTGAAAAATTCTTCGCGGATATTCCTTTATCTACCACTAGAGAATTAAATTCATCACCAACAATTGCAGAAGCTTTTCTTAAGGAAAATGTAGAATCTTGTAGTGCCGACTTTTGTTTTCAACGCATTCATAGTGGAGATATTGTTAAAACTTTTAAAACACTTAATGTGAAAAAAACTGCTGACCTGTGGGGTAACTCGGTAGACGTTGCTAAGTCTATCATTGACATTGTAGCACCTACCCTAGCAAATATATTCAATAATTGTATTGAGGCGGGCAAGTTTCCTGATCTAATGAAAAATAGTAAAATTTTACCTTTATTTAAATCAGGTAGCACTTCAGACCCAACTAATTACAGACCTATTTCAGTGCTTCCTACATTTAGTAAAATATTTGAAAAACTCATTTTAAATCAGATGCAAAGATTCTTTAATAAACATAAATTATTACATGATAAACAGTTTGGATTCACAAGGGGTCGTTCGACAACCGATGCCGGTGTCGAACTTTTAAGCCACATATTTGAGGCATGGGAGAATTCATGTGATGCTTTGGGTATCTTCTGTGATTTATCTAAGGCATTTGATTGTGTTCTTCATGAAACATTGATCAGGAAATTGCACCACTATGGAATACGAAACTCTGCATTGGATCTTATTGCTTCGTATCTAAGTGATAGGATTCAAACAGTTGATGTTAATGGGAAAAGATCTTCGGGCTCTGTAGTAACAATGGGAGTTCCACAGGGTTCAATTCTTGGACCATTTTTATTTCTTATTTATATTAATGACTTACCTTACCTCGTAAGGGATAATCATGAGATAGTGCTGTTTGCAGATGATACTTCACTTTTATTTAAACTAAAACGTCAACAGCTAGTTACTGACGATGTAAATAGCGCGGTCTCCAAAATAATACACTGGTTTAATGCGAATAACTTATTATTGAACGAAAAAAAGACGAAGTGCATTAAATTTACAACACCCAACGTCAGACAGGTTCAAACTAGTGTATTAGTGAAGGGTGAGGAGCTGAGCCCTGTGAACACCACAGTCTTTTTAGGCATCACTTTAGACGCCAAGCTTCAGTGGGGCCCACACATAGAAAAATTGTCGAAAAAGCTCAGTTCTGCAGCTTACGCGGTTAGAAAAATCCGTAATTTGACGGATGTAGATACTGCTCGGTTAGTATACTTTAGTTACTTTCATAGTGTGATGTCATACGGTATTCTCTTGTGGGGAAATGCCGCTGATATTCAAGCTATTTTCGTTCTGCAGAAGCGGGCTATTCGAGCAATGTATAAGCTGAGCCCCAGACACTCTCTAAGAGATTTTTTTAAAGAAATTAAAGTTATGACGGTTCCATCTCAATACATATACGAAAATTTATTGTATGTACATAAAAATCCGCATATGTTTAAAAAATATAGTGATATTCACAATATTAACACAAGGAACAAACACAGACTAGTTGTTCCTACTACCAGGCTTCAGAAAATAAATGGCTCCTTTAAATGTCAATGTGTACGCTTTTACAATAAAATTCCTAGCCATATTCAAGATTTGAGTCTGAATAAATTCAAAGTGTTTATAAAGCAGTCTTTATCATGCAAAGCTTATTATTCTGTTAAAGATTACCTAGAAGATAAAAAGGCTTGGGAGTGAACTGTTTCATTTTTTTCTAGTATATGAGTATCATGTTAAACGTTAATGTACCTACTTTTTAGTAACTTTGTCGTCCGGCAATAGAAGTTTGTCATGCTCACTAAAATGTCTTGATGACGGTGGCGGTGTGTGTTGGGTCATTAAGTTCCCTTCAATATGGTTGAGCTAAGTGGGGCTGATACATTCGTCATGCTCGTGAACGGGTGCCGTCAGTCGGGACTGGTCAGCTTCTAGCTGCTTTGACAATTTACTTTTAGTTTTCAATATATTCTCATCTGTTTGAACTTAAAAAGCATTGACCGACATGATCCTCATGTTACACGAATATATTATAAAAATGTTAGAAGACAAACTTATTTGACATAGGCTGTTACTATTATTTATTTTTCCGCTTTCTTAGTTTCTATTGCATATTATAGTAAATATTCATTTTCTTTGTCATTTTTTTTGTTTACATACTGACATGTTTACCTACTGTTTTTAAGTAGATGTATTATTATTTTCTTATTATTAATTGTGAATGTGTGAACAATGTGGGATTCATTTAGTTTTGTTGTTGATATGACACTTTCTTAAAAAGGTCATTTCAGACATGAACCCACAGTGTTCATCCATTGTGCACACTTGTTTATGTTGGACTTTAAAAGAGACTTTGACCCTTGAGTTTGTTTCGGTGTTTCTTCTCAAGGTAGTCAGATAGGAAATACCGGCCTCATCTAGTTAAAAATTATTGACGTGTTAAAGTGTTCTGTGAAACCTATTAACAGAAATAAATGATTTGATTTGATTTGATTTGATTTGAAAGCTGAAATTTTCACAAATGATGTATATCCCTTGCCGCTAAATGTTTTTCCGTTGCCGCTATATCAACAGATACTAAAAAAAATTAAAATATGTAAGTATATTAAGGGTCTCCATACAATAAGCGTGTGAAACCGCAAATTATAACTTTGTTATTTATATATTTGTATGAAAAACAAACGGTATGGAACCCTTCGTGCGCGAGTCCAACTCGCACTTGGCCGGTTTTTTGATAAGCTTTGGCTGTGTAAACCTTTTAATCGGAAACCAGATTTAAAAAACGATCATTATAGCCTAAAGTTTTATAACCTTTACCCTAATAAGATGTGTTATAGGGATTTGGCTGAATTGCCTTAGACTAGAAAACGATCATAAGTTAGGAAGAAAAGTATAGGCAGATTTATTCATTCACATAATTGATCAAACAATCAACCTATTTCTTTTACATTTACAAGATGGTACTCAAAATGTATCAAACCATTACGATACCTATCAGAAGTTATGATGTATTCTTTCAGGTACGGTGATAGAGAACCCACAGTCAACAACCTCGGTGCCAAAGTGGACGCAGGACTTATGAGCCAATGCTTTGGTAAGTACACCTTCAATCAAATTCTTCACACACGTAGCATCATCCTCACAGCTTAAAAACGTTCACTTCTGGACAAAGGCCTCCAAGCTAGGTGGAATTACCCATACTCACGGCGCTGGCTTTGCATGTTGATGAGCGCAGGGATATTTTGTTATAGCTTCCAGAATGCTGCTTATTTTCAAGCAAAAACTACAAATAAATCTGATGATGATGATGGCGTGCTAGCCGATTGTCGGCTACGGTGGCTGTTCTCTTATAATGAGATCAGCCAGCTGCGCAGGAAATATTATAGTGCACAAGCATTTGCGCACACACAAGTGCACTCCCTATTCCCTCACTCTCATAACCCGATGGGACGGCAATCCGACACGACCGGAGAGAGATTAGGCGCAGGACCGACATTCACGTGCTGTCCGATGCATGGCTGAATCAATCACCAACTACCAACTCCGGGTTGCCTTGTGAAAGTTTTTCAAATTCACAAAGCGATTCCGCCCCGACCCGGGAATCAAACCCGAGGCCTCGTGCACAACAGTCGGCTATGCAACAACTAGACCAACGAGGCAGTATACATACTATGTAAATCGTGCTATTTTGTATAATATCAAAAAAAATTGTATCCAATTTGCAAATCTTTTTTAATTACGTAGGTCCCTGTCCGTCTGAAGTGATCCAGAGTCGTATAAAAGACTACTTGTCGGGCCATCCAATTGCCGCGGCTGCGTACCTCAACTCATTGCTCAGTCAGCTCAACTGGGCCTTCTCAGAGTTCATCACGATGATGCAAGAGGTAAGGTCGTAGATCTGTAGTAAGACGCTATCACAACAGCAAATAATGTAGACGTAAGTTCGCGTCTCATAATTCAAGGCACTTGATGACCTGCCAAAAGTTATGACAAATGACCACGGCTACCAGAAAAAAAACCTACTTAAAAACGACAAAAAAATTGAGGAACTCTGGATAAATTACTTATCTTGTTTTTAATATACAAAATCCTATACTTTTCTACTAATATTATATGTGCGAAAGTTTGTGATGGTGGATGTATTTGTATGTTTGTTACTTTTTCACGCAAAAACTACAGGACGGATTTTGATGAAATTTGGCAGGAATATAGCTTATATATCAGAATAACATATAGGCTTTTATGCGGTTATGGGAAACAGTTCATTCGGGAAATGGGTGAAAACCGCTGGCGGAAGCTAGTAAGTTAATAAAAAAGCAAATAATATAAAATACTTGTTTATGTATTCAGATGGATCGCGTCAGTATAGACGCTCACTTAGAATCGCGTCAAATCAAGCTTTGCGCGACGTGCTTCGACCTGTACCACGGGTTAGCCAGGGCGTTAGAGATGACGCTACACCTGGCACCACTGCTGCTGTCCAAGCCAGAAGCCTGCGACAACCAGAACGAGCTGCTGCTGGGCAGAACCTGTCAGGTATCCTCACTATCATGCTCGCAAAGGAAAATATATTATTTCAAACATTCTAAGAATGTTTTTACATCAAAAAGCGATCGAAATATACAAGTCGTCTATGTATTTTGATTTGTGTTTGGACCTGACGCTACAGTGCTGCCATTTGGTGAAGACCATTTTAGAAAACCCTCATTCATTGACGAAGTATTAAAGGAACATGGAAACATGGGAGATTATTTTCCAACAAATGACCTAAGTGGATTCAATACGAACTTAAATAATTTTAAAAAGCTCTGTTATCATTTTCCACCAATTAATTTCAGATTCTCATGGCCGTAGTATCAAGAGTGTGTATTCGCGGCGGTGGGGGCGCCAGCTTCGCGCGCCTGGTGGCCCGGGGTCTACCTGACACAGATCGTGTACATTACTATGTGGCACTGGCACCTGTGGCTGGCTGTCTGATAAGGATGCTGGATTCTAAGCTGCCTCCTGAGGTTAGTGACCTTGAGTAACTGGTACATTGAGTACGAGCGAGTTGTATAGAAGGGATATAGGAAGCGATGGCAGCACACGGTGTGAACAAAAGGAGTCAGTGAAACTTGTCAAACGCCGCCGTTTTGAAGATAGGTGATTATTCTTGGTGTGTTATAAACTGCATAAAAACACTATTTATTGTCTCTCTATATTTTATTTCATTACAAAAACATTATGCATTTGTCATTCACTGTTTAACATATTCCTCTTTTGTTGCGTTTACATAGTGGCGCTGGTGTTGTGTACGTTCCGAATACCTACTCATGATCGTATGATCATCAAAATCAAATGTTTTTATTTTAAGTATATCTGCTACAGGTTCTTTGGTTCTCATGCAGAAGAGACTTATAGCTTCAGACTTATTTGATTCCAAGAATATATATTTCCAGTTTTCTGAGTTTTGAAAGTGTTTAAAAACCATAATGGGTTTACCAAAGTGGATGGTAGTTTTAGATGTAAGATTTAATTATGTAAGGAATATTTTTCAACATAAAGTAATTGTTGTAGCATCTAGACAGAGTGACGAAAGCAATAGTGACTGAACCACTGTTCAGAATGGATGGGCTCGAGTTTATGCTTGGGAAGTGCAAAGACAGCAAAGCCTTCTCGTTTTATAAATGTAAGTAAACCTTTACGGATCGCGCCAAACAAACCATTTATGAAGTAAGCTATATATGTATGTATATGAGGCACGCAGTATTTTGTTAATACTTTTAGACAGGGGTTACACGATCATTCTGGCATCAGTCACAAACTGACGAAAGACTGACGGGCAAAAAACACGGTACATTTTGGACCATTGATCCGTCAGTCACCCGGTTACACGATCATTCTCCCATCATTAATGACCAGACTGATGGAATTGACTGACGCCAGACTGATCGTGTAACCCCTGTCTTAGACTTTTGAAGTAACCAACTTCGGACAATCAAAATTTCTCAATAAGATCCAAGTCCAAATTCTTGTGGGAATGTATGTTTGTTACTCTTTCACGCAAAACCTATGGGACGGATTCTGGTGATACTTAGCAGTAATAGCTATCGGAATAACATAATCATCCTTGTTATTCCTGTCCAAGAGTATTGTAATTACTACAAATTAAATAAAAATATTGCCTTGAAACGACCTTCGTGATTTCCACTTTGTATTAACATATTCACCCATCTTGTAGACCCTGACGATGTAACGATGGACGAGTTAAAAGCCTTAGAAATAGTGGCGGATCGGCTGCGCGTCGCAAGGGACGCTATCGTGAGGGCGAAGTCCCCGGGCTCCAGTGGGGCGCAGTCCGACTTATTATGCACCATCTGCTACGCGAGGCCGGCTGACACAGCCTTTGTGCCTTGTGGACATCATTCTTGCAGGTTTGTGAAAGAAACTTCAATATTTTGTCATGATAATATTTTTTATGACTTACTACACAGTAATAATGATCTAAGATTTTTTAGGTGCAGTTGACAGTTGCTACGAATAAGTCAGTCATCCCTTGAAAATGTACAGCTGTCAACTGCACAAAAGACTCAGTGGCCCTATTACACTTTTTCATATCTTTCACCAAAATAAAATAGAATGATTCTTGTGCGAAGCTGGGCGGGCCACTAGAAGTTTTTAAATAAAACTGGCAAAAATTACGTACATACAGAACTTCAAGAAGTTACATTTTTAACTGAAGGAATAACTATATTATTATCATTTCCAGGGCTTGTATAATGCAGCACCTTTTAAACAGCAAACAGTGTTTCTTCTGTAAAGCAGACATCGAATCTGTGCGCGAAATAGAACCCAATAACTGACACCATCTTGTGACGTCACAATCTACAATGGCGGCCACTCCTCGATTTATACAATATCTTTAATTAAATCTACGGAAATCATAGCGATCCTACATTGTTTTTATAAAATAAAGTATGGAGATAATTTCTTGTATTAGTGACGATAATATTTTGGTATAATTTAATTAAATTATGTTTTATTTAGAAAATTGTGTTTATTTTAAGAAACGTACAGACAAAAGCACATCAAGTCACCACAATCTGTCAAATTTCTGCAATGGATTTTCAACCTTATCACAACGGTGGGTAGGTTAATATTTGATTGGTAAAATTTGACAGATTCGTATACGTTGACCTGCTGTTGTCTGTACCATAAACATGTTCAGTAAAAGAAGATATTTTTGGTGTAGTAAAACAATAAACAGCACTTTAACGTTTTATTAAGTACATGTATTTCCTAGTTGTTATCTTCCGGGCCCCTTATTGAGTCCTTGTGGCGAGTACGCATAGTAGGCCATCGGGCACTCGCACGTGCCCCGGGGCCCTGGGTGACCGCGGGGGCCCACCGCTCCTGTAAATAGACAATATTACGATTTCAAATATTCCCCCTAAATAATTATCCCTAATAATTCCCCCTAATACAAGAGAACTCCGATTTTTGCAAGTAATAGGCATACCAACGAATATATATTATTTTATTACATATTTTTTCTTGATTTTAATATTACCTTCTCGTCCGGGGTCGCCCCTGTCTCCAGTTCTTCCAGGATAGCCTGTTGGGCCCGTGGGACCTGTAAACAAGACAAACTTGTGATTTCCAATCCCTTGTGGTTAATGTAAAACGTGTCAAGTTTTCTCAAAAAGAATTTCAACTTTATGCAAGAATGGCAGATTTTACGATTTGTATGGTTAAAGTTTATTTGAAAAATAGGCTAAAATCAATGAATGGCTGTGTAATAAATAACTTATATTTTATAGTTACTCTCTCTAAATTCTACAACTATTTACCTATTTGTCCCCTGGGTCCTTCAGGGCCCTGCACTCCAATGCCCTGAGGACCCCTTTCACCCTTATCTCCCTTGTCTCCTGCACGCCCGGGACTGCCAGGCTTGCCCGCCTCCCCAGTTTCTCCCGGATAACCCCGTGGGCCTGGCTCACCGGAATCACCTTGTATTCCTAGAAATAGAGAGCATTTATTTAAATGTTTTCTGTATAAATTCTAGGTTAGGGTATGTTTAATATTTAAATTACAAGCAGATAGATTCACACAAATAATCTTTCTCGACCATTTAGTTTGTCAAAATTAAATCATCAAATCTTAAAAGCAATCAAAAAGCCTATTAAATTGCGGGCTGGAATTACAACATGAGCTAAATCAGCGATTACATAATATTTATACTTTCTATTTTATAGTACGCCCGTACAATAACAAATTATAATCGAATAATAGTGATTTGATGCTTACCTGGTGGCCCGGGAGGTCCTGGTCTTCCCGGGTGTCCTCGCTTACCAACTACAGTTTTTGTCTCCAATATTAGGTTAGAAGTCAGCTCTCGTAGACGCTCTGTGAAAAATTCCATAAAGTACTTTTGTAGTTGCATAACGAGTTCTTCCGTGTTTCGGAAGGCACGATAAACTGGTGGGTCCCGTCTGTCATTGAACATCTTTGGCAGTCGTTACGGGTAGT
>NWSH02000150.1:5062381-5074449 GCA_002382865.2 Heliothis virescens
CAGGCAGTCGCTCCATGTAAAACACTGGTTCTCAGCTGCATCCGGTTAGACTGGAAGCCGACCCTAACATAGTTGGGAAAAAGCTAGGCAGATGATGACTTTTGTAGTTGCAGTAAGATACTTAGAAGAAATTTTAGAAATGTTCTCTTACTAATACATAAATTGAATTCGCTTAACAGCAAGCATATGGTTTATACAGGTAAATAAAATATAGTACGCAAGTACATATATTCTACACAACGTTAAAAATAATGGCATACAAGAATCATACGAATTACCAACCTTTAATAATATCTTCACAAATGTTTCGTATTTCAGCTTCAGAGATAGAAGGTGTCTGAAATAAAATACAACATAAAAGCGAGTTATCAAACCGTATGAAGAGAATTTGAGAATCACATTAAATGTACTAAAGTCTTTCGATACGGGATTTCTCTGTAGCACGCTAGATGGTTGAAGTTCTCGTCAAACTTTTTGTCGTCATGGAATATGATGAAAGTCGCTACGTAGGAATATTTTGTATGTAGAAGTTTTTAAATAACCAATAGAATTTTTCCAGTCAGGAACACTACTAAGTGGGCGGAGACAAAATATTTGAATAACGGAATACTATTGGTTGCTTGAAAACTTCTGCACTGTCCTCAAGAAATTTAACACACATGGTTAATAGAATCAAGACAAAACTATTTACTCACCTCCCTAACAATACTAGGAGGTGCTGGCAGTCCTGGCGGGCCCATCTGTCCTGGAGCCCCCGGTATCCCATCCACACCAGGCTTGCCAGGGAAACCTGGGAAACCAGGCTCTCCTTTCTAAAATTATAATCAGTTAATAATAGATAACTCTGAATGTAATATGTTTACACAACAAAAAAATATATGGTCGATTCTATTCAGTTAATGTCAGTTTACCTGTCCTGTTAATCCGGGTGGTCCCTGCGGACCGGGTATAGACACTAAGGCACCTGTTGCAGCTGCAGCACCCGGCGGGCCTGGCCGTCCTGGGACCCCTGGTGGGCCTTCAGATCCCTGAGGAAAAATAAAGTTTGTAAACCTTTGGTCAATATTTGGTCTTGCAGTAAAAAAAGCTGTGAAAAATATATGTAAATATAAGTAGTATGTTTTTTACACCATCATTACGATACATGGTATTTTTTTACGTCAACTTCACTTTAATGCAGCTATAATGATTGAGAAACATCCGTTATGATTTCAGTTGTCGCTTCAAATTCAGTTTTATGATTGCGTGATTAATACCGGTAGTCCATCAGAGCCCCTCTTTCCCTCAGGTCCGGGAGGGCCTGGCGGGCCCCTCACTCCAGGCATGCCAGGTACACCAGCAAAACCTTGCGGCCCTGGTGGACCCTGGAAGACAGAAGAATAAATATAATACTCATCATAAAATATACACAAATGTGGAAGTTCATATGATTTACTTAGGTGGAATTAAAGACCTCCATCTTACGTTTTTTAAAAGGGCGCATGTCCCTAAGTATAGATTTTTTATAATGTTTTTCTCTTATGTGCATTAAACGTGAAATTAATAGCGGGATTCAGCTGCCTCAATATTACCGTCGGTCCATCATGCCCCGGTGGTCCTCTGGGGCCCGCGATGCCGTCTCTGCCATCTCGCCCGGGAGCACCTTTCTCTCCTTTAGCACCTATAAAAATAGTGCAAAAATGTAGTCAACAGCCAATATTTTGATACTTATTTTAGACTAAAGAAAACAAATTTCTGTCTTAAAAAAGTACTTACATAAATGCTTTGTTTTGTATTTATGTTAGCATTTTTTGTATAATAAGTTTACTTTGACCTAGAAAAATAAACAGTAATTGCCAACTCACCATGTATCAAAGAAGCATTGATGTTACTGGCGGAGCCCGGTGGGCCAGGGAAGCCGCGTTCCCCAGCGGGACCCACAGGCCCCGGGGGTCCGGGCAAACCCTTAAGAAAGAAAGAAAAATTAACATAGAAATATTTAAAAAAAACTTTGTGATTTTTCTGTTCCCCTTTTCAATATTATAAATAGGGCTATAGGCTCTTCATCCTCTCCTCATCCAATTTTTGTATACTACATTATGGAATAAAATAAAGTATTGAGTAAATGCTATATTTAAATCAGTATAATTCGTAAACTTACATTTTTTCCATCAAGTCCTGGGAGTCCTGGGACTCCAGCGATTCCGTCAAAACCTCGGTCACCTGGATCACCTATTTTATAAAATTTACTTAAATATTCAAAGTATTTTTGCCTGAAAAATCATGAAAAAAAAAATACTAAAAAAACATTTTTTAAGCTCTACTTTGGGATTATTTCTCATCATTTAAGTATTGGCAAAATGGCCGTTCACAATTTCACGTATATTTTATGTTAAGTGTATAGGTTTGTTATTATTTCACAAGAAATACAATGAATATGTTGAATATAAAAATGTAAATAAGTGAGATTACCCTTCGGTCCTACATCGCCTTTCTCTCCCTTAGGTCCTCGCTTCCCTGGTTCGCCTGGTGGTCCGACGAACCCTACACCAGATGCCTTAAAACATAACAGATTTTGTTTTACACTTCATTTTACCATCTTGAAATTATACCATGCACTTCTTCATCATGCACCATCAATTCTAGAGTTAAAAGCGATATATTTTTTTAAATAACTTGTACGTAGAATTCCTTTTCAGGCATAGTGTTAATAAATGAATAATAGTAATTGGTTTATCTAATATCCATTATAAACCAAAACATTAAAAATGTATTTCGAATACTCACATTGACGACAGGTCCCGGTGGGCCCGGTTCACCCATATCTCCTTTGAAGCCTCGGGGACCCGGTGCCCCAATTTCCCCTTTTGTACCGCGTATACCCTGGGATAGAAATTCACAATAGTTTTAATGCGTAAGTTTAGCGTAAATAGCTACTGAAATCTAATATTATGAAGACATAAACGGTAAAACAAATGTCATAAGTTTTAAATTATAAGACTTATTATCTTTAAAAATCTATATGCCCACTCAAACCTTAAAAAACTCTCATAAAACGATCCGTTTAAATCGTAGACGAATAACACTGACTAATTATTCCATACCAACTAATCATCGACTTGATATATATTTCTCTTTGAGACAATATTTATGGAATTTCATATGAAAATACGTAAAGAAGGTTAATCCGCTACTCACCGGTATACCAGTATATCCTCTGAGTCCTGGCTCCCCTTTAGGACCACGAGGGCCTTGTGGACCCTAAACAACAAAATATTTATTTATCATCTACATCTCTCGATCAAAAATATATCTTCATATACAGACGCCAGCACATCGACCTAATAAAATCTGTCAAATTTCTTCTATAGATTTTAAACCTTATCACAATAATAGTGGAAGGTTAATATTCAATTGGTAAAATTTGGCAGATTCGGGTATGTTTTCTTGGTGGCGTCTGTACGTATGTTGCAGTATTATTGAACATACCTCAGGACATGTAGTATTGCAGACTGTGGAGTCCAGAGGATCCAACAATGCTGGGTCCACGTCGAACTGAAAACAAATGAACAAACCTGTTATTGATAT
This sequence comes from Heliothis virescens, assembly GCA_002382865.2. Classification (NCBI taxonomy): domain Eukaryota; kingdom Metazoa; phylum Arthropoda; class Insecta; order Lepidoptera; family Noctuidae; genus Heliothis; species Heliothis virescens. Next base: position 5,065,949 of record NWSH02000150.1, read on the forward strand.
TTATATATGCACGAAATTATATCGAATAAGGATCGATTTAACTATATTTTTAGACTAGCTTCCGCTAGCGGTCCCACCCGCGTCCCGTGGGAACTACTCTGCGCATCCAGATAAAAAGTAGCCTATAGCCATCCTCGATAAATAGTTATATCCAACACCATGAAAGGATTTCTCAATTAGGACTAGTAGTTCCTCAGATTAGCGTACTTAAACAAACAAAAAATCAATCAAACTACAGCTTCATATTATTGGTATAGATTTGTTTATTGTGTTCCTTTTCATTGAGGTGCTATTTGAAAGAGAGCTCCTAACTGTAATTGACTTGTATTATTAAAAACTTAGCTTACCGTTGGCGGTGAGGTAGACACTAGGTACTGAGGTTTATCCTAGAAGAACATAACATTATTAACATTAGTTTATTTCAATATGTCACCGTAAGATTATAAAAAACCGTTAGATTGCAACCTGTCTCGCGAGATTGCAAACTGTTAAAACATTGTGAGCAGAATTGACAATTCTGTGTTCATAACCAATCAGGATAAGATTGTAATTAAGTTGTGGCCTCGTTGGTCTAGTGGTCGCATAGCCGACTGCTGTGCTCGAGGTCTCCGGTTTATTCCCGGGACGGGCCGAAATCGCTTTGTGGGTTTTAGAAACTTTCACGAAGCAGCCCGGAGTTGGAAGTTTGTGATTGACACACCCGTGCATCGGAGAGCACATTAATGTCGGTCCTGCGCCTAATCTCTCTCCGGTCGTGTCGGATTGCCGTCCCATCGGGTTATAATGAGAGTGAGGGAATAGGGAATGCGCAAATGCTTGTGCACTATAATATGTCCTGCGCAGCTGGCTGATCTCCTTATATGAGAACAGCCGTGGCACAATATTTCGACAGTTTGCAATCTCGCGAGATGGATTGTCCCCCTTAAAACAATCTGACGGTGATATTAACACCAGTTTATAAAAATATTAATTAGCGATGTTTTATATACTCACAATTTCCTCACAGCTATCTCTGCTCAGGTTATATCGATCGCAGCTTAATGATAGCCATTGCAGATCTATCTGAAAACAAAAGTACACGTCCGTGAACTTCGTAATTATAAGTACCTGCTACGAGTATAGTTCTCGCCAAACTCTATGGCAACTTGCAACTATATTCCGGGCACATAAGTTCTTCTCAAGCACCGCTAAAATGGTTGATGACTGATAAATGAGACGCGCGATGTTCCGACACGCCATAAAGTTTGGCGTAACTGTACCTACATAGGTACTATAATTTGAGTATTTATTGTTTATGTTACGCAAAGTTCTTAGTTTTTGGTGAAATACCTTCTGAATTTTAGGGCTGGTTTCACAGGTTCCAGATAATGTTCTAGATAACTATCTGTCAGATACTGCCAAAGAAATGTTTAATTTTAAATATTTTTCTATGACAGTATCTATCGTATGGCTATACGAATCAAGAACCTTATCTGGTACTGTGAAACTGGTTCTTAAATTTCTTTAATTATGTGATCTTCAACATAAATACAACATCGGTACTTTGTATGTAAATTCCAACTGATTGCAATCGTTAACCTTGCCTACCTTAATAACCCTTTCAGGAGGTATTATCACATGGTACCACATCCGGCTAATACCTGCCTAAGATATGAGACGACCTCACAAATCCCTTGAAATGAACTGAAGAATTTTTAGTATGATTGTGTGTATAAGGTAAGATACATACATATACTCACTTCTTCTTTTTACCGACAATTATAGACCTAAAAACTCATAAAATATACCTACCCTTGGTCGAATTGAGAAACCTCTTTCTTTCTTTGTAGTCGGTTAGAAAAACCTTTTACTTTGCGGTTTATGAGTTTAAAAGTATGGACTGGATGAACTGAACAAGGAAACCAAAGTTCAAAGCTTCAGTTTAGTACGTAAAGGTCATCTACTGGTATTTTTGGGTTAGTATAAAACTTTTAATTCACCCTTTGACTAAGAGTGGTTTCTAACTAGACGTGGATTATTCGCTCCGTAATATAGAGCACCAACCTCTCAAGTATGAGAGTGTGGGTTCGATTCCAGGTCAGGCAAGTACCAATGCAACTTTTCTAAGTTTGTATGTACTTTCTACAGTATATCTAGCAAAACCAATGGCTGATAAAAGGTGAAGGAAAACATCTTGAGGAAACCTGAACTATAAAGTCTGAAATCACCAACCCGCATTGAGCAAGCGTCGTGATTAACGCTCAATCCTTCTCAATTTGAGAGGAGGCCTGTGCTCAGCAGTGGGACAATATAAAGACTATTAAAAAAAAAAAAAAAAAAAAATCCGGCCATGAAATGTTCGTCCATTGGTAAATTTTTTGACGTGACAGCTGTGACCAATGGGCGACCATTTGATGGCTGGTTAAGGTTATGTTATAGTTAAAGTTAAATCGAGCAACCCGCCCTTAGGCTGGGTTGCTCGAGCTTACTTTAACTATAATTTAACTTTTACCGGCCATGAAATGTTCGCCCATTGGTCAATTTTTTTACGTGACAGCTATGTGACCAATATGCGGCCGTTTAATGGCTGGTTAAGGTTAGGTTATCGTTAAAGTTAAATCGAGCAACCCGGCCTTTTTTTTTATATCGATGGGAAATCATCAGTATGACCCCTCCCGCTGTGGGTAACAGCGGAAGGGAGTGTCAGACTTTTACTGACTAAAACTAGGCCGCGGTAACTCTTTCAAATCAAATCAAATCAAATCCATTTATTTGTAAAAACATGTGTAGATAATATACATACATAGTATGATGCTTATTATAGGTGTTACAGGGTTTTCTTTGGCTCAACATGTTTGACCATGGTTGGTGTACAAATTAGTTAGAAACTATAATGTTTAATATTATATAAACAACAGAAACAAAAAAAAAAACAAAAGAATAGCAAAACAAATAACTCAAAAAGTAAAAAAATATATATATACATGTCATGCAATTTTTTAATACTTAAGCAGAAAAGCTTCAGCAAGAACATTCAGAGCGATTTGTCTTTTAAAAATTCATTGACATTATAATAGGCTTTTTCTGTCAGTGTTTTTTTAAGTGTTTTCTTAAACTGGTCTGCATTTAGCTCTTTTACAGATTTAGGGATATTATTATAAATTATTGGTGCTTGGCATACAACGCTTTTATACAGTAGTGCTGTCTTTGCTCTCTGAACACAAAGTTTATTATTATCTCTACGATTTCTTGATACAATGTCCGATATTCGAGGAAACAGATGGGGATTATTTCTAACAAATAAGGCGATCTCTAAAATATAAAGTGACGACAATGTGAGGATTTTATGTTTTGTAAAATATGGCTTACAGCTCTCAGTACTTTGAATACCAAACATAGCACGTATGCATCGCTTTTGCATTTTAAATGCCATTTCTTTATTTGTTGAGTTGCCCCAAAAGATAATGCCATATCTGAGGATCGATTCAACAAGACCATAATACGCCGAGAGTAGCACATCAATATTGATGATTGGAGCAAGTTGGTACAAAGCATGTGCTTGACTGCTGATTCTTTTACATAGTGCGTCAATGTGTTCTTTCCAATTCAGTTTACTGTCTATAATTAATCCGAGAAAACGAGCGTTAGATACTTCATTTATAGTTTGATTACCATGGGTGAGATTTACATTTAATGGATTATTTAGTCTTTGTCCGAAGTGCATTATGTTGGTTTTTAATAAGTTTATTTTTAAATTATTATTATTAAGCCATGAAATTACAGATGTCAATGTATTATTTATGTCAGATTTATAATTATTTATGTCCTTACTTGTAATNCTTTCGAACAACCCGCAGCGAGCAGCCCGGCCTTAGTTAATTACTTACAGGTGCTGAAGTGCCGTCGTCATTAGATACGATGGTGACAGAAGTCGCGTTGGTAAAGTCACGAGTGCTGATCTTCTCTGGCATCAACTGAAAGAACAATAACAAATTATTATTATTTGGTACCATGACGGGAAAAAAATACACAGAAAATTAAGTCCAACTGTATATTATACACTACTTTCCGTACCTGGATAAAATATACCCTGTGAAATGTAATCTGTCAAATCTCTGCAATAGATTTTCAATCTTATCACAATAAGTGTGTTAAGTGGAAGGTTAATGTTCGATTGGTAAAATTTTTCAGATTTGGGTACCGTGACCTGCTCTTGTCTGTACGCACACATACACACACAGTTCTCATACAGCCAACTATCCAAGTAGCAAAGTTTTCACCGCAAATAACGGTGTAATGACATGAAACTTCTACTGGAAACTGTTGTTCTTGATGCCGCATACAGACTTCGTGCAAAGTTATACCACTATTTTCTGTTATATACATACATAAGTAATACTATTTATTTTCCATTCCTACCAAAGTCCAGAAACTTACTGAAAACTGAAGAGTTTGTATGTCTAAACACGAAATCTTTCAGTGTTATATAGTCAACTAGCTTCTACCAGCGGCTTCGCCCGCTTCCCGAGTGAACTATTTTCCGTACCCGGATAAAAAGTAAGCCTCAGGGTCCATTCTATCTCTGTACCAAATTTCATCAAAATCGGCTCACTGGTTTAGGCGTGAAAGCGTAACAGACAGACAGAGTTACTTTCGCATTTATAATATTTATATACTAGGGAAGTAGGGATTTATTACGGAAGTCTATGGACTACTTCGTATTCAAGTGCGCGGAGTAGTTCCTTGGGACCCTGATGACACCGCTGAAAGAGCTAGTAATAATAATAAAATAGGGAAAACCTATCCTGGTTGTCAGAAAGACACCATTTGTATTTACCAGAAGTTTATCAATAACAACAATTATGTTCTCACCTCAACACAGTCGACAGCAACGTGCACTGTATCGTTGGTAATGGAGGCGTGTATCTTGTGCCAACCCGGAGTGAATATCTGGGAACAATCGTAATAATGCAGTAAAATAACACCATTTAAATTACGTCCATTAACCTCCTAACTGAAGCCTAATAATTGGACTTTGAAAAAAAGACTGTAAAATGAAATAATAACTAACACCGACAACATGAACCTCTGTTTTCTTATAACAAATATTTACTTTGATTTTTCACACCCTAGTTACAAACAGTTGTTCACTTATCTGATCGGTTTGTACACTTTATCATAGCATTTTCAGAAATATTATTCGAATACTTAGAAATTCAAAAGTACTTTGAAATTAAACCTTACTGTTTGTCACCTACAAATAAACTTAAGACACACAATAACCAAACTAGACTGTAGACAAGTAGACTGGTAGAAAACGTAAAGGCGTTAAGTCCGCCGTTGTACATTATACAAAAGGTAAATAAGTACCTCATAACTATTAAACATAACCCTAGACCCGGCGATGAAGACAGCAATCTTCTTGGAGACTGGTAGCATGGTCAGAGAGAACTGCAGGCTGGATTCGGAACGGGCTCGCAGCAAACTCCACGGCCGACGCTGCCCTCGGGTGTTGAATGTACCCACCACCGTAAAGTGGGGGGGCAGACCCGAAGGAAACACCTCGCTATGGGAGACCAGAAACATTATATCCAATAGAAAACCTGAAGATTTTAGGAGGAACCTTTTGGGAAGCAAATGATTTAATTTCAATCGGAGAGTAACTTATTTCTAAGGAGTATAATTTTTAAAGATTGGTTTATTTAAACGTAACAGACCACGGTAACAGACAAAGACTACGTATAACGTACGTAATACGCTAAAGTGCATGAAGTACGCATTTTGGGATCCTGTCTAATTTTATAACCAAAACCGCAGTAGATATGAATAAAGCTAAATATAAAGGGAGCTTGAGATGAAATATTGCTGCGAATACAAGAAATTAAAACAAATACACTTAGCACGATTATTTATGCAGTACTACTCACCGCAACGGCAAAGTCAAGTTAACATCGGTCCCAATCCTATACGCTCTCTGCAGTTCCTGAGACCCTCGCACCCTTGTGATGCCCTTAGTATCAGGTTGGTCCAAGCGGTACACTGCTATGAGGTCCACCGTGGTAAGGTCCACGTCCCCCGGCATGTGAGGGGCGCAGGGACCCGCCATATCCCCTTGGGGCCGCTCAGATGTCGTGGTTGTAGTTGTGATGTTTTCTGAAAGCATATTTGTACTCGTGGATGATCCTCGCTACTCAAAATGTGGGGACATGTAATTTTATGAGGAATTGGCAGATTGTGGTGGTTATTGTGAAGATCAATGGCTGAAGGGTGCTTACAAAACGGTAGGCTGTACCGAATTCTTTATTCGAAAAAATCATTATAGCTAATCTAGTTTACTTACAGAAAATTAGCTGTAGCTCTACCCTATTCTAGGTTCAATTCTGTACAGACGACGGCAGGACAACCAAATTTTACCAATCGAAAATTAACCTTCCACTAACATGATAAGGTTGAAAATCTATTGAAGAATTTTTTTAAGATTGAATAGGGGAATGTGCTTGCGTCTATACATTAATTTCTCCGAAATGTAAGTATATGTATACATCTGTAAATAGTGTGTACAATAAAGACAATTTCATATACCAAAAATCTTCCACTTATATGAAGATACATCTTCATAAAAGCAATATCGATTTAGCGCATCAAAAACTGAATAGAAAATCAGTTGATATTGACAGAATTGGTTCAGATCAATTCTTGCAATAACTATTTGATGTGTTTTTTAATTTTATGTTATGGGGACAAGTCACAGATGATTTAGGTGGTTTTGATCTTAATTCACATATTGATAAACGAGTATTTATCGGACAGTTGTTTGACGGTCTGAATTCATGCAAATCTATGAAATAAAATTTCCTGCTTTGTCTTTTAAGAGAAGCTTCTGAGTATACAGCTGAAAAGCACCGCTGTAGTGGTACGTTTTGAAAAATTATTTCACTGCTAAATACTGCTTTCCTGCTACGCGAAGTAATTCCCACGGGGTTCGGGTGACACCGCTAGTTTAAGCTGGTTGGTAATAAAATGAAACTCACCTGTTTGTCCATGACTGATTGGGTATGATGATATCACGATTATAAAAATAGTTAACCTGAAACAAAAAGTAGAGTAGGTAAAATATATTAAATTGACAGGTTGTGCTTTTTCGACCAGTGCAGCAATAGAAAGTTCTTCTTTTTTGTATCAATTGAAGGAAAGGAAAGTTTCCTTCAATATTAATAATGTTTGGAAAATGGAACAGGTAAATTTTGCGTAGATAATATTTTTGATGCGTAAATTTATTTATTATTAAATTATTGCGTAAACCCTCTATTATTCTAGAGTCTGGAATATTCGTTGATTATCTACTCCTCTGCGTCTAGGAAGCTCGGATAAACGCCATTTTTCTACCAGCCTGACTTAACATTGACCTGCCAGCGAACGCATCAAATAAATTGAAACATCAACAGCGGCCTACTTTGGGCATCGAATCCCAATAGCTTCAGGTCAACAAACAAATTGAACCGCGTCTCCGACCCATTTGATTGACCTTCAGCAACCAATGAGCCAATTTGATGGTCTTCAACACAACTTTGACGTCAAAACACTTGGGTAGGTCAATGTGACAAAATGGTACGTACTTGTTGAAGATTGAGAGGATGAAATGCATGCATGAAAGGTTTAGAGGAAGGCTTAGTAGATGCAGGGGTCTTTGGGTACAAGATGATATGACTGGACAGTAGAATTAATTTATTTACAAGCTTTTATTGCGGATATGGTATAATGCAATAGCAAAAATTAAAAATAACTTCACTTAAATATAAAATTAAACCATACAAACTAAAGATAACTTAAAAAATATAATAAACCTCTTACGAATTCACTCAGATTGCATGAAATAATGATTAGTCAACTGTTGATTAGTAATAAAGTGTAAATATTGGGTACTGATAGTTTTGTATAAGGACATGATAACACTGAAGCTTGGGATAAAATGAGCAATTGTGAATAGAAAAATATTAATTAGTTCGTATTTATATCACAGTTTTCCCATTCACGAAAATGATTTTTTTTCTGGATATAGTCAACACTGTAATGAATAAGTTAAAGACCATTTCTGAACTGAAGCTAATACGAAATTTTATGAGCTTTGTAACAGAGAACATGAGCAATAACTTTGGTGCATTGCTTTTTTAGTACATACAAACCTTTTGATGTCTACTGGGAAATTGTACCTTTTGAGCATTTCATCGACCAATTATTCAAAGTTACTCCAAAGTATGCTATATCATACAGCATATACACATTATATAGAACCTGAACAGAGAATTAAATGAAAAATCTTTACCCTTTGGGAATAATTCTTTTTGAAAGTTGAATAAAAAAAGTTAAAAATAACAATGTTATGCAAAGTTCCTCGCTAATATTATAATTATTTGTGCATTCTTTTCTGTAACTGGATGGGTGACCATCTTGTCATAACGAATTTTTCCGTGTTTCGGAAGGCACGATAAACTGGTGGGTCCCGGCTGTCATTTGAATATCTT
>NWSH02000150.1:5092820-5111277 GCA_002382865.2 Heliothis virescens
TTTCCGTCCCATCAGGTTATGAGAGTGAGGGAATAGGGAGTGCACCTGTGTCTGCGCAAATGCTTGTGCATATGTCCTGCGCAGCTAGCTGATCTCCTTTACGAGAACAGCCGCCGTGGCCGAGAATCAGCTAGGACGCCATTAATTAATTAATCGTTCATTAATAATCAGTCTTATTTTTTGAAGAACTGGTTCCTAACCTTACCCTTTATTTCGTTACCATATCTGTACCTGAACTATCATTGTTTTTAGAAATGTTGAAATTTCATGATTTACACTGACATCATTATAAAAAAAATATTATTTATGATAAAATAATAATTGCAAGCCAAAACTTAACAAAGTGGTTATTTTCTTAGAACTGGTAGTCATTTGGAAAATTTCTGTGTTATTGGCACTTGGTCCACGATATTCCTGTTATTCTAAGATCAAATATGTCAACTCTGGACAGTGTAACTTCAACAGTGAAGGAATTGTTCAGATCGGTTTAGTTGTTTCGGAGTCTATTCAATGCAATCAAACTACATATTTGTTTTCCGAGAAAGAAAACCTTATTTCTATTATATCGACGCCTTGAGTGAAAATACCACAAATAATATAATAAAATTTATTTACAAATAACAACTATTTACAAGTTAACAAAATCACATGTGCAACAGATTCATAAAATATATTTAATCTATCTACATTATAACATTCTTTAGATATGTCAATTGTTTTACACTTTCTTTCCATTTATCCTATTGAGTTTACTCCGGTGTATTTTGTCGAAAAACAGTAAGCCTGCTGCTTTCTCTATTGATTCTGGTGGTACCTGTAACAATATATACATAAACTCATCAAAAATATGAAAAATTATAACCATGTACTAGTATTTACATCTATATATTATATGTAATTGTTTACCCGCGCCTCGGAGAAGATTATAGCCTATGTTACTCGGGGATAACCTAGCCCTACAGTGAAATAATTTTTCAAATTGGTCTTAATAATATAAGGTACGAACAAAAAACATATTTGCCTTTTTTACATTAGTATAGAAAACCACCCGGATCAATTTGAGAAATTATTTTACTGTTGGGAAGGTAGACAATACTCGAATAGAACCTTAGATGAATAGTAGCAACCGCTAGGTGGCGCAGTTTTCAGAGAAGCAAAATTATGGTGTCAATATGTTTCAATAGATGGCGTTGTAACATTGTGATCCATTCCTGAATCACGCTATGGTTTCGTTACCGCGGCTGCTGTATAGTTGCACACAACCTAAGATTGAATAACTAGAAAGTTGAAATTTTCGTTTTTTTGGGTATCGTTCAAAACTGCTTCAGCTGGTTTTGCTACGATTGTAAATACTAAAAAAAAAAGATATATTACAAACATTATTACTAGAAATGAGATTGTAATGTATTTAATCAAAGTTATGATTAGGAGTGACTAAATTATTATGATGATTTCCCGCTTCCATATCGTTACGAGTCGACGATTGTTAATATTATAGAAAAATTAAAGACAATTCTAGTTGTGAAAAAATAATAGTGATTGAAAATGTACAGACGACAGCACATCAAGTTACCACAATCTGTCAAATTTCTGCAATCGATTTTCAACCTTATCACAATGGGGGTAGGTTAATGTTTGATTGGTTAAATGTGACAGATTCGTATACGTTGACCTGCTGTTGTCTGTACATACATAATTTACATGGAGTTTACGTTAACATTCAATTTATCATCGTAAAATAACGGATAGATAGGTTATAGATATAGAAATGGGTCACTTATTTATTATCCTATTGTCACCCGCTTCCCGAGGTACCTTCTTCCCATACCGGGATAAAATATACATATAGATAGTCTTTCATATTTATCTTTTTTTGGACGGATTTTGATGAAACTTGCCGTTAATATAGCTTATAATATGTAATTCGGATGCATAAGCTATATATTACTTTTTGCTTGAACGAGTAACAAACATAATATCTTCACTATTCGTCCATCCACAATTATGCTTAAAACCTTTATCACAACATGATCCTCCGCATCATATGCCTCAAAATTCAAAATATTTGCTTGTGTTCTACAAAATCGTGTCTGTACTAGATATGAGCGCCGATGGCTAATTCCGCGGCGGCGGCGTGGTCCAAAAATTTACTCGGCGGCGGCGGCGCGCCGGCGCAGGCCAAGCATCTAAGTCCCCTTCCAGTCTGCACCGACTTTCAGTATCTCGGTTCACTTATTCAGGGCGATCGGATAGTCAAGCACCGAACTACCGTAAGATGGTTGAAATGGCAGCAGGTTAAGGGAACTTGTGACCTTAAGCTTAAGGGCAAGGTCTACAAGGCAATTGTTAGACCTGCTGTCCTGTATACTGGCCCACAAAAGGGATGAATGAAAGACAATTGCATGCAGCAGAGATAAGAATGTTAAGAGGAATGTGTGGTGTTACGCGGATGGATCGAGTGAGGAATGAGTATGTAAGAGGAAGTTTTAAGGTGGCCCGGTAACCGAAAAAATATTGAGAAAGCGGCTGGCATGTTATGGGCATATGATGCGGAGGAATGAGGATCATGCTGTGAGGAATGTTTTGAGCATGAATGTGGATGGATATTGGTCGTCCAAAGAAACTATGGATGGATTGTGTGAAAGTCGATATGACTAGGAAGGATGTTACTTGTGAGATGACGGCAAATAGAAGAGTATAGAAGAAGAAAATATGCTGCGACGACACCAAATAAATTGGGATAAGAGCAGAAAGACGATTCGTTTTCCACAACACTTTCGGCGTCTTTCGGAGAAGCACTGTGCTTTTAGGCCAAATCCAGTAAAAAGTTTGCACCGCTAATGGAAGAACTCATCCTAGCCTCCCGCCCGGGCTTAATCAATAATTTATTTTGAGGAATGTCTTCTGTTATCAATCGATTTCTGACCATGCATTGATGCCATAAATGAAACCTTAGTGGTTTCTTTTGTTTAATTTATTCTTCAACCTCACTAATTCCATGGAATCGACATGGAAGCCAAGTGCAGACGCGGATATGTCGGACGCAAAAGTGACGGTAGACCGGTTTATACACGCTGCGGCAACGCGGCGGCGCGCCGCACGTTTCGTACGGTGGCGGCGCGCTGACGCAAAGTCACGGCGCCGGCGGCGCGCCGGCGCGGCGCTCATATCTAGTCTGTACATTAAATATTTTTTACAAAACAAAATATGTAGGGTTATTAAGAAATGAAAAAAGAGTAAGAATTCTAAAAAAAAATTGTCTGTTTGCACAAGCTAATCTCAGGATCCACTAGACGGATTTTGATCAAACTTGGCAGACATACAGCTTATATATTAGAATAACATATAGCATTTTTATCCGGGTACGGGAAATACTTCCCTCGGGAAGCGGGCAAAGCCGCTGGCAGAGGCTAGTAATCAATAATTATAATTATATTAATTAAAATAAAATAATAATCCCCGCAGGGCATCTGAGGTGGATGACGGAGAGTAGCGACCCCGCGGGCACCGAGTGCTCCAGGGAGAGTATACTGTCCCTCACCTCCGGCTTGCCGGACTGAACCATGACGGGGGTCGGGGCTCCCGCCTCTGGCTTGCCTTCATTGGCCGTCCAGAGTGAAGTCGTTAGAGCAGGGTTATTCGCTAGGGCCCTGTTCGGAGGGTGGGTAACTCGTGGTAAGTGGGCCAGAGATGCTGGACAAGCGCGTGATCTGAGTTTACAGTCCAGCGAGGCATCTTCAACCTTCAGCCGCTCATGTGCCGGTTGCCCCTTAGTTGCGAATTTCGTGGATAGTTCCTGGGGGCCCAGTAAGTGAGCTGGCGAGTCTCCACTTGCCATTTTTACATGTATTTACTACATTGTTATCGGCAGGTACCATAGTCCCCATAGTTTCCCATATCCTAGTCCATCAACATCCCATCACAATAGCCCAAGTAGTGTAATCCATACTATCCATATTTAGCAATAGTTGAGCACAGAACCGAGGATTGTCCTTGGATACATTTACATAGTGTATACAGGGATAATCGCCGGTTTTGTGTCACCATTTCATTAAAGTTGTTTCAAAAGGGCTTCAGCGTGTTGGCTTTTGCCCCACATTCGCCTTCCCTAAATCTGAGACGATAGTGCCGTGGTCTGGTTCGAGACATACTAATACAAATATAGTAAAATTTAGGCATGAGACCGATATATCAAAACGAATCTGAAATCCGATTGCTGTCAGAAATCGTATCGTATCGATATTTCAATATGAGAAAACTGATTTTAGAAAACTTAAAAGAATTAGTTATTCGATAACGCAAACAAACAATCTAATCTGAAATCTGAAGCCAACTAAACCAAGGCAACCAACCTAACTAAATCCGTTTTCGATAGTTTTCATATTCATTCCTTCTCTATCACTCTACCAAACGAATACTTAGTTGGAATGAGAGAGAGCGAATTTCATCTCTCTCTCTTTCTATCCATACGAGGTCCGTTGAAAGAACAAAAGAGATAAAGCGAATTGTCAACTATAACCAGAAACTACGCTCCGACATCCGCTAGTGAAATCGATTTCTAAAATCGGTTAGTGAAATCGTTTTTAAAATCTGAAATCGGATTTGTATCGGTTTGCGAAAAAATCCAAAAATGCCTAATACAATTCAATTCAATAATTACAAACAATCGTTACAAAACCAGCCGAAGCAGTTTTGGACGATATCCAAAAACACGAAAATTTCAACTTTCTAGTTACTCATTGTTGGGTCGTGTGCAACTATACGGCAGCCGCGGTAACGAAACCATAGCGCGATGCAGGAATTGATCACAATGTTACAACGCCATCTATTGAAACATATTGACACCATAATTTTGCTTCTCTGAAAACAGCGCTACCTAGCGGTTGCTACTTTTCATCTAAGGTTCTATTCGAGTATTGTCTACCTTCCCAAGAGTAAAATATTTTTTCAATCCGGGATACATAAATAAACTACTATCACTGTGGGAAAGCGGGGACGCGGGTGAAACCGCGGGTAAACAACTACTTATAAGGTGCTCTAAAAGTATCTGCCACGACTTCAATGGGAGATAGTATTGTGTATACAGACACATTGGTAAAAAATATTGAGAAAAATGTTATTTTTTTCATATACATAGTAAAAAAAAATGCGTACGATTTATTTGCAATAAAACATTCCATAGAAATTAGCTATTGGCTCACAAAACTGAATATTTTATGACGCAAAGCACCGTTCATGCAATTCTGCTATTTTTATCGAAAGAATACAGCAACAAGTCGCGCATATTCTGTGAACTTTATTATCTCAGATTTGATTTTCTCGGTGTTAAAAATTTCTTTACTATCGTAATTTATACACAGAACACTATCTCCCGCTGCAGCCGTAGCAGATATTTTTGAGCACTTTATATAAACATACCATGAAGGCAGACACGGGCGTTTCATCAGGTATCTTCTGATTGGGCATGACGTAGGCCTCCATGTCTAACGACCCGTCCTTCGCCTCTCCCACCACGACTTTGTAGAAGTGTGTGGGCACAGCTACCGTGTTCGCGCCAATCACCTGATAGCGAACGTAGGATTTGCCGTCGGATTCCCGCCTAAAAACCGTGAAATAAAATATTAATTTATTAAAATTTATTGATAAATATTTAATGTCAAGCACCTACATTAATTTTATATTTTAAAAGTAGACATATCGATCATTCAAGTGAAATAGCTAAACTGTCACAAGGAGGCCACAATATGGGGACAGGAATTATGTACAATAAATACATAGCCCTGGGTATTTAATGGTCACTCCCAATATTCTATCCATCGGTTTTCTTATTACTAGAAATAGAATTTTAACATGACCCCCATCCCATACAATAAATGTCAAATACTAGAAATAGGAATCTCTAGTAAAAATATAAATAAAGTATTGTGAACGACCATAAGGGTGCAGGCTTATTGAAAAAATCCATTTAATCTATACTAATAATATAAAGCTGAAGAGTTTGTTTGTTTATTTGCTTGTTTGGTTGAATGCACTAATTACAGGAACTACTGGTCCAATTAAAAAAAAATGCATGTGTTTGATAGCTCATTTATCGAGCAAGGCTATAGACTATTTATCTGGGTACGCGGAGTAGTTCCCACGGGACGCGACTGAAACCGCTGGCGGAAGCTAGTATGTGTTACCTGGGCAAGTAAAGAGGTCCGGTACAGCAGTACACGTTGGTGTACACTTTTGTCAGTTTGCGTACATGCTTCTCTAGAGTATTCCACGCGTGACGGTTGAAGCCTTCGCCTACCTAAAAATTTAATACATTAGCCATTTTAGATATCAACCTCTTGCTTACCTCAACACTTCAGACTTAAGTTCAGACAATAGTTGGGGATTATTTGTTCTTAGTTTTAATCTATACTAATATTATAAAGCTGAAGAGTTTGTTTGTTTGAACGGGCTAATCTCAGGAACTGCTGGTCTGATTTGAAAAATTCTTTCAGTGTTAGATAGCCCATTTATCGAAGAAGGTTATAGGCTACTTTTTATCCGGGTGCGCGGATTAGTTCCCACGGGATGCGGGTGAAACTGCAGGTGGGCTAATAATTAAATACATAGCCACAAGCTCTTACCATATTAATCATATTTTACTATTTTTGTGTTCATACCTGAGGAGCCATATTGGTGAGGAAGAATGTTTGTTCAACATGCCTCTGTGAGAGGCGGTGGTTGCCGGCAGCAGCCATGTGGCCCCGGTCAAACCCTGAGCCTTTGTAGTCTGTGTTCTGGGACCTGGAATTTGTTTTAAACTGTTTTAGAACCAAGAAATGTAAAGTGGTCTATAGGTTGTTGTTACTGATAGCCATGGTTCTTATTTCTGAATTAGTAATTACTAAGAAAAGCTTCCTTGGCTTTATTCCTAGGACAGGGGTTGTGATCATGTGGTATTGCAAACTCTAGTTTTTTAGTCTACAACTTGGAAGTTAGAATACATGAGTAGAAATATGATAAAAACCCTTTTTTAATGATTGTAAAGAAAAAATAATTGAACCCAATAACCAAATTAATTTTGAATGCAAATTCTTGAACCTAATAATACTGGAATCAAAATGCTGTTAAACTTTTTTCTCACCTGAAGAATGGATGTATGCTCTCATCAGGTTTGAACTCACACTTACTCCGGTCTACCTGGTCGTTCTTAGCGATGTGCTCTTGAGTGATATGCTCAAACACCCAATTCGGTACCCTGTTGCGCCGGTCGTAAGACAGAATGAAGTCATCATACGAACGAATATTGTCCAAACTAGGGAAGCCAAATTTCATTATTTGTGATACCTGAAAAAAAAATTTTTTTATTAGTTGCTTACATTTTATGCATAATCTAATTATGAAAAATCATGGAGCACATTTGGTTGATACAAACAGTATTACATATCTCGATAATTAAAATCTATTATGAATTATAACAAGTATATTTAATTTTGTATTATGATTTTTTTTATCTAACAGACAGAAATGTGTTGCTGGGGTGCTTGTTATGCCACTTGTTCTTCCCAGCAGAGATATAGGAAGTGGTGGAAGGCGGTTTTTAGGGCTGTCTCATGTAATTTTGAGGTTCCAAAAGTGCTGTTTTCCAGCTTACTTTAAATAAATACTTTTTGATTATGATATTTTTTTTGCACAAGTACAAATCTCACCCGATCTTTTCCACCGCTGCTCTCTGTGAATGGGGTAGCAGCTGAAACAGTTCCAAACACAGGAAGACCTGGCATACTCTTCACGCGTTTTCCATCAACAATAATCGAATCATCCCACAGATTATTGTTAAATTTATCAGTATTTTGACCAACGTAAAATCCAGTCAGACCGATTGCACTCAGTTGAGCGAAATGCAAAAGTCGCTTACGAAACATTGTAAAGTTAGATGGATTATAGTACAGAAATGAGATTACGTATTCTAATAAGATCTACTTAAGTCAATAATAACAAGATTATTGTTTATCAAACTACGTAACCTCAGATTTCGTTAAAATTTATAGGTTATTTTTCCCATCTGATTATGACACTACACTAACCGTTCTTAAACTGCTTTATTTCAAACCTGCTGGCTGGAATTTCTAAGTAATATTTTTATTCCACATTTTAGTAGCTTAAAATTTTATTTTCGTGTTCATACAAAAATATGCTTCAGCTAATACATTAGCTTGTTATAAGGACACAAAAGCTATTTTAAAAATTTAAAATAATACATAAACCGATTTTATACTTTAGAAACTTACGTTTCTCGTCAAAGTTATGTAAGTCATGTTGATTGATACTTTGACAAATGACAACCTGTTTTGACTGCAACTGCAAAAGTGCGAATGTGAATGGGATTTCAAATCCTTTTCTTTTTTAATTTTCATGGAAAAAAGGCTTAAACTTTAAAGAAGAATTGTTGGTGAATGTCAGCTTTAAGTGCATTACCACAGCTTTCGTTAAACCCCTGGAGAATTTAACGAGAATCATGACCAAATTATTTCTGAAAACAAACCGGACTCTTTCAGCGGTTTTATCCAACTATAAATATAGCACTGCTGCGAAATCAGTTGCTGCTGTGCAAATAAAGGGCAAGGAGTTTATATCAGACGACTACACTAATGTAACACCTAAAATTATATCTTACTTGGGTAAGAATTTACACTTGCAGAAAAATAATCCTCTGTCAATCGTAAGGCAAAGGATTGTGAATTTCTTTTACTCATCCTTTACACATAGAGGTCACCCGGCTTTTAGTGTTTACGATAACTTGTCACCTATAGTGACTACAAAACAGAACTTCGATGATTTGCTGATCCCCTCTGACCACCCTAGCAGGGCGAAGTCCGATTGCTACTACATAAACCGGGAGACTCTACTGAGGGCACATATGACAGCTCACCAGAGCGAACTACTGAGGTCAGGTTTGGACAATTTCCTGATGATTGGAGATGTGTATAGAAGAGATGAAATTGATTCTACACATTTTCCCGTGTTTCACCAAGTAAGTTTCAGAACTTACTTTAGCCCACAATATTGTTTTTAAAATATTTGATTACCTACATACATTAAATAATACCTAATTATTTGTTAAAGATTTATTTATTTTTAAGATGTCTATTAAACAGAGAAATCTTACCATATTTTCAGGTTGATGCAGTACGGTCACAACGCAAAGAGGAACTGTTTCCCGGAAAACCGGATTTAGAAATATTTGAACCATCATTTGATATCAAGAATCCACATACGTTCGTCAACTCTATAGATGACCCAATGAAACAAAGCTGCCATACTCTAGAAGCTACGAAACTAATGGAGACTCAATTGAAATCACACCTAATTGGCTTGACAAAAGTCTTATTTGGTGACAGCATAAAGTACCGCTGGGTTGACGCATACTTCCCTTTTACTCACCCATCTTGGGAGCTTGAAATATACTACGAAAACAAATGGATGGAGGTCCTAGGCTGCGGTATTGTTAGGAACGAGATTCTTGTCAATGCTGGACCAGCAAACACCATCGCATATGCATTTGGTCTTGGATTAGAGAGGCTTGCGATGGCATTGTATAAAATTCCTGATATTCGGTTAATGTGGAGTATGGACTCTGGGTTTTTGAACCAATTTGAGAATGTAGACTTGAATGCTAGTGTTACGTACAAGCCTGTATCATCGTATCCCCA
Organism: Heliothis virescens; assembly: GCA_002382865.2. Lineage (NCBI taxonomy): Eukaryota > Metazoa > Arthropoda > Insecta > Lepidoptera > Noctuidae > Heliothis > Heliothis virescens. The sequence goes on from NWSH02000150.1 coordinate 5,102,510, forward strand.
GTGTACAAATGACATGTCGTTCTGGTTGCCGCCTAACTTGACAATAGACACGTTTATGAACAATGATTTCTATGATCTTGTCAGAGATATTGGTGGTGATATTATAGAACAGGTTTGTAATAATAAGTTATTTAAGTTTGTTTATTACATTTCACCCTAAAACTGCTAAGCCAAGTTTAATGGCAACTTCTACAGAGCTAGAGAATTAAGCTTGAGAATACACATGACAAATTTTTCATTTGTATACTCTTTACAACATTCTTATTGCTCAGTCCAAATTCCAACTGTATAGAAATGGCCATGAGCTACATTAAAGTATTAAAACTGAAATAATGTATTTTTCAGGTGAAGCTGAAGGACAAATTTGTTCATCCAAAGTCAAAGAAACACAGTCTGTGTTACAGCATCGTTTACAGACACCTAGAGCGAACATTGACTCAGGCAGAGGTCAACCAAGTTCACAAGGAGATTGAGAAGGCTGTGGTCGACGCCTTCGGGGTAGCCATTAGATAAATATTATTTATTATTTAAATATAGATGTTGACGTTGCGTTGTCGCGTTTTATTTTAAACTAGTTGCCCGCCCTCGCTTCGCTTCTTGGAAAGCGCCCAATCGGCGTTAGTTTGTACAAAACATAAACTTACTATACACTAAAACCTTCCTCAAGAATTGTTCTATCTATTGTTGAAAACCGAATGAAAATCCGTTCAGTACTTTTCGAGTAAATCGCGAACAGACAGACAGACAGACTTGGCGGGGGACTTTGTTGTATAAGTATAGATAGAAGATAGATAAAATCGGTCCATATTCTTTGTATAGATTTCAGTTTTTAAAACCAGGTTGGCTCACGATGTTTTTACTTCAGAACTTGGCCTACACTAAAGTCATATTCGCGCATACACTCGCGCACACACTCGCGTATTAGTGGGTTCTCTCGAACTGATATACGCGTGAGAAGTTGCTCTTACTTACGGAGTAACTCTTTATTACGGAGCGGATAATCCGCGTCTAGTTAGAAACCGCTCTTATGGCCGGTTTCTGAGTCTCGCTATCGAAAGGTTATCTGTTCATTTTTAAGGGAAAATGAATAGATAAACCACCGATAAAGGTGTTCAGAAACTGGCCATTAGTCAAAGGGTGAATGAAATAAAAAAAACAGTATTTATATTAATCATTATTTATTAACACATTATAATAACATATGTATTTCACAAAAAATGTGATGTGATGTAGGACACGACCTTTCTTTGCGATGCTTATTTATCCACATTTGTACATGCTATCTACTAAACGCATAAAGAATTATCTATGCAATCTTTATAACATTAAGGGGTAATTAATTCAATTACGGCCAGAGGTTCCAGATAACGTTGTAGATAGCTATCTGACAGATAATGCCATAGAAAAGTACTCCAAACTTTTCAGCTTTATAATATTAGTATTTTATAAAGCTGAAGAGTTTGTTTGTTTGAACGCGCTAATCTCAGGAACTACTGGTCCGATTTGAATTCTTTCAGTGTTAGATAGCCCATTTATCGAGGAAGGCTATAGGCTTTTTTATCCGGGTGCGCGCAGTAGTTCCCACGGGAAAGCGGGTGAAACCGCTGGAGGAAGCTAGTTAAAAATATTTCTTAGGCATCATCTGTCAGGTAGTTATCTATTACTTTATCTGGAACCTCTGGTCGTAATTGAATTGACACTTGTTTAAAATAATAATACTTAACGTTCTTGACATAATCGAATAATAGTAATATTAGGTAACTCTGGCATCGCATGTTTTATACCTCTAGTAAAATTCACACAAATAATTATTGACTACACACAAATAGGAATTTTATTTCCTAAATCTATACATACATACAAATAAATTGGAGTGTCTGTTATATTAAAATAAACCCTGTGCATGTGATTTTATACACCATACACGGTACAGACAACAGCACATTAAGTTACCACAAACTGTCAAATTTCTTCAATTCAATAGATTCTCAACCTTATTACAAATTGTGGTAGATTAATGTTCGATTGGTAAAAATTGACAGATTCGTATAAGTTGACCTGCTGTCGTCTGTACATTTTCCAAACCAACATTTTTTTTTTAATTTCGTAAGGTCTGTTTACAACACAGAATTTACGACACAATTCCAAGAATATTTACAAGAAAATCGCTAGAACTTTCATGATTTTTTTTCGACTTTACCAGGTGTTCAGGTCAACTGTAGCATTGTGTCGACAAGTGTAGTCAAACAATAATGTAACATACATATAAATATAAAGTTATTTAGTTATAAAATCAACAACTGAGCAAGCAATGAGAATATTTATTTTCACAAAATCTGTTTGTGAACACCTTATTAATAATACGAGTCTCCTAAAATAATATCACAGTAAATCTATGGATTATATCGCATTAGATTCAACATCAAGATAAAATTGTAATTTTTAAGCCCAGTTTCACCACTTCAGTATAAATACTGGTTAAAATTATCTGCCAAATAACTCAGCAAAATTGTAATAATTGTCGGCATATTAACGTATTGACAATATTTTTCAATAGTATTCAATTAACTGGGTAATATAAAAGGTACTCAATTCTACAATTCAAATAACACCACAAAAACACTAATATAATATTTACATGTTAATAATTAGGAAATTAATTATACCTATTTACCTACATAAAAAATGTAGCGCTTATTTTAGTATTATTCTACATTATACCTCGTATCTTGGCTAGTCTAGAGTAAGTAGACAAATTTGTTTTAAAAACTCTACTGCACAGCCAACCATTGGACTTGCCAAGATCGTACGTAGCTTCGATTGTGAAGAAACGTGTACCCAAATGATTCTTTAACTTTATTCATTTAAATTGGTAAATTAAATTGAAAAAAACTTGTGATTAAACACCTAATATGCAACCCTCTTCTTCATCATTACTCTGAGCCATATCAACTTCTATAAGCGCCTCCTTCGATGTCAAATCAACGTCACTCATATCAACATCGTCAGTGGTCTCTGTAAATTCTGTGAACTCTAATTCCGTTTCTTTACGTTGTTCAGGTTCATTTTCATTCGTTTGTTCAAGAGCTGCATTTTCCTCATTTTCCTTTCTCCTTTTCACTAAGTTGGAAAGAGGTTCTTCATCAGACGAATCATCGGACGAAATAGTTGCGGTTTCAAGTACAGGTGCAATTTGTTTGGCCCTATCGTCTGGTACCAACACTTGCTTTCGTTTCAGTTTGTGATCAATTTTTGATTCATTCTTTTGTTCTTGTATTTGCTTTCTTTTCAGTTTAGCTTTATCTAGTATGCGTAATATGTTTGGTGTCAAAGCTTTATACATCTTGACTGGTTTAACTTCAGATCCTGTAGGTGGGTTACTGGCAATTAACAGTGATCTACTGGGACCGGGAGAAGTCTGACCGTCTGCGGTGTGTTCGGTTGCTGCTTCTGATGAGACCGAGGTATCATCTTCATCAGTTAGATCGATCACTGACTTTGGAGCAATGGGTCTCCTCACGGGTGGCGGTGGTACTTGTTTAACGTTTTGTTTCATACAAACATTTATGGGTACAAGATATCCAGTACTAAAATCTAATTTGAAGAATGTTCCTTTGTTCAAGCACGCGTATTTTAGTTCGTACAACGATGTAATTGGAGATAGCTCGCCAAGTGATGTTTTTATCAACGGTACTGTAGTATTGCCAGTATCCAAGTTTGGTTGCACCACAATTTTAGGTATCTGTGATGTTGATGCGTCTACGGTGACTCGAGGTAAAGCAGGTTGTGCCTGAACTGATGGCTCGGCCGCGGGTTCTGCCGCGGTCATGTCTTCGTCAAATATTCCAGACATCTCCATCAAATCCGATAGTATGTTTTTACTTTTATTTCTGCTGGCCTCACTAGCACTATCTGCATCAGTTACGGCACTTTTGCGCTCGCTTTCCGGCTCTACTTGATTGCTCACTTCTGTGACTTCTTTTTGTATTGGTGGCTCAGGATTATCGTTAACCTGTTCCACTAAAGGTTGTTGCATTTCAGTACTTACGTTCTGAGTTGTTGATCCGAGTTGATTGTTTTCAACACCAGATGTATTCGGCTGGTCTTGTACTTCTACTGAAGGTTCTTCATAAACACTCGGTGTTTGCACTTGCGCGTCCTGCATGTCAATGAAACTATACTGGTTGGTCACAGCAGTCTGATTATTTGTATTTATTTCGCTCCGTTCTTCAGTGGCAGACGAAGGTACGCTATTTTTATTATGCTCAGTAGTGGACTTAGCAGTAACATCTTCGTCGTCATCAATAAGATCGACCACTTCGCCTCCCCCGGCAGCGCGAGGGACAGTCGCGGAAGCTGCCGGACTATTCGCGTTCATGTGTGCTCTTACTGCTGCTATGATCGCCGGCATTTGAGCTATGTCTTGCACATTGACGGGAACGTTCTTATCGATACTATAGGATAATGTACCATCAGAAAGACATGTTAGCTGCACGCCTTTTGGTAAATTAAGCGTTGAAGCTAATGCCAATTTAGAGTCTTCAAATTGTTTCAAGTTATGAGGAAACTTTACTGTGGTCAATAATATTTTATTTTTCCCCAAAAATATTGGACACTCAGTTGGTTTTTCAGTAAGTTGTTTGCTGTTTATGAATATCATCTTTTCTTTGGCCTTTTTTTGTGTTTTATTTGGTGGCATGGCAGGTTTACTAGCAAGGGGCATGCTACATCTAATAATTGGGGGCGTACTTGTTTTTTGTACTGTTTTCGGCATTAGAAGTCTTCTTATCACCACATCATTTCTAGGTGGAGTATTACACGGCACAAGAACCTTAGTTGGTTGTTTTGGATCACAGATATACGGAATAATTTTGCTTTGCATATCAGCACTAACACGACGGATTCTGCCGTCACCAGAACTAACATTGACAGGAGTTTCTATCCCACGTGCCGTTGGATTGGGAGGCGCTACTCTTACGGACGGCACTTCTGAAGAAGTAGGCGTCACTTCAGGGGTCGGTGCTGAGCTCACTACTGTACTAGTTACTGGAGTCGCTACTGTAGCAGTGACTGTAATCGCTGGAGGCACTACTGGAGTCTCCACTTCGGACACATCAACTTTCGTTGCAGGATCAGGTGTTCCATCGACGTCAATTGTGGTAACGTTTTTCTCCGCTGTGTCATTAAGTGCTTCAACCTCTATATAAGCTGCTGACGTGGGAGGAAAATGGATTACCACCTTTACAGGGACGGCGACTAACTCTGAATTTTTTGCCTTCTTGTCCACTTTGTGGAGGGTTGATGAGATATATGTCATTACACGTTCCTCTTTTCCGTCGTCAGATTTAGAACGAATTGATCCTTTCATGACCATAGCTCGCATTATATAATCCTTTAGCAGATTCTGACAGCAACACATACAAGAGCCTGTGGGACAACTATGTGTGGATTTTTGCCTTTTCGAAAATAACAATTCTATCATTCTCTGTCGACTCCAACAACAAAAGATAACTTGCTTTTTAACCGGGGTAGGTGTTTTATCTAATGTACTATTTAATAGAGCTCTAGGCTCCGCAGCCCTGACGTTGATTTTAACTTTGCAGTTCTTTTTAGCAGTTTCTGAGAGGTTATCCGCTGATTTGTCGTCTCTTGTCGAATCATCACCCGATTTACTTTGTTCGTTTTGCCGACTCTTGTCAGTCTTTTTATTCTTTTTATTACATTTTTTCTGGTTTGAAGGAACAGGTTCGTCCTCTTTTTCTATTAGAAGAAACAACATTTTATTCAGAGTATCTAAGGTCAAGAGAGTCTCATCCACCATTTTGTTATTAATAGATTGTTCGTTCATTTTGTTAAGCCATGGTATTCTTTCTTTGACTGCCCGTGGCTTCCATGCCACAGGTGTTTGTTTTACTGGGTACAGTCTTTTACCGTTAACCATTTTAATTGGCCGACCTAGTGACTTTTTCGCCATATGGGTATCACTTGCAGTCGCTTCATTCTTGTTTGTAACCTCAGGCAAGTCTTTAGTAATGTCAACACATTTAGGCGGACCTCTGACGTCGTCCGCTTCTTTTAGTAATTCTGTATTTATTTCGGGCATAGCGCCGGTAGTTTTAGTGGAACTATTTTGTGTATTTGGAGACGTGATAATAGAGACGGGTACTTGCGGCTGATTGTTTTGCACCTGTATGGGCGTGACCTCGGCCGTCAGCAGTCGCTGGTTGATGCGCCGTATCTCCGAAATGTCTGGTAGATTTATCACTTTATTTCTCTCATTTGTCGACGCTACATCGGGGGTTGGTTTCTGGAATTGGCTTAGCAAGGGCGCGGGAATATCCGGGATCTTAGAATTATTTATGAGACTCTGTACAGGCATAGCTGAAGGTAGGACTGTGACGCTTTGAACGCTCTCTACGTCATCTTTGACCGCATCTTCCGTCTTGATATTAACATCATTTGGCTTAAGATACAGCCTGCCCTCAATAAGTTTAGATTCGAAAGCTTTGCTCACGTCTATGGTCAAGGGCTTGCAAGTTTTGATCAATCCACGGTTGCGGGGTATGGTGAAGAATCCTACTGTCAACCACTTAAGCCTGGTATTAAAGTCTGGATTTTTACACAGTTGTATTGGATTGTAGGAGCGGCTTCTGGGTTTTTGTAACATATAGCTGGTAGGTTTAACTCTTTTGCTGTCGGGAATTTTATCGTCATCAGAGTCACTATCGTCTGGTGGGATATGAGTGTCTGATTTCTGTTCTGGATCGCTATTGGCTGGAATGGTGTTTTCGTCTGGTGGAGTCTGAGGTTCCTGTTTAAGTGGCCTACTTGTTGCTGCGATATCCTCTTCGTCTAGGTTACTAGTCTGTGGTTCTAGTTTTATTGGTTTACTTTTAGCTGCAATGGTGTCTATCAATGTTTTGTCGTTAATATGTTGGAATTGTGTGAGAGCCATGTGGTCTAACCTGGTGGTGTATACGATGGGGAGCATCAACAGCTTCGGGTCGATTTTCGGCGAATCATCATCGTCAGTTTTGACTTTCTTTTCTGTAAAAATTAAACAAAAATGTTTTATTTATTACTGAATAGCTATCTTGTGTCTCAATGGTATAATTTTTTTAGAATCGCCTTTATTTAACGAAAACCATCGAGGAAGTTAATCATATAAAAATTACAATCGGCTCTCGTTAATTCAGAATTCGTAGGACAATTAAAATATTACATATTTAATAGAGTTTGAATAATATCAAATGGTTTGAAACTTGAAATAATATGAAAGTTCGAACTATCAGGCATACCTCTACACAATCTGAAAACTTGGAATTAAAGTCGACTGGTTGACAAATATAAGTTCGTATAACCTCGTTCTTTATAGCAATTAATTCTTCTTACTTACCATTATTCATCTCTTCCTCAACATACACAATTCCTTCATCAGCAAAACTTATATCATTTGACAGTTGACCAAAAGAAAAACCGGTTATATCTGGTTTCTTAGATTCATTCTCTTCACTAATTAACGCGACTTTACTAACATTTTCATCATCATCAGGTACAGGGTCAGTTGGCATATACTTTTTAACGTCAATTGGTTCATTAGGTGCAGGTAAAAATATATCGTCAATGACGTCATCACTGTTTTCAAATTTTTCTTCGTCGTCTGAATCAGGGATTAGGACTGGAGCTGGCGTGTTGTCTATTATTACTACATCTTCTACATTGTCTTCTGTTTTAGTGTCTACGTCTTTGGGTAAATTGTCTGTGGGAGGTACAAGTTTAATTGAATCTTTGCTATCGATAACTTTAGTGTCGATTTCTACCTTACTGTCGATGCTACCAATGCCCGTTTCTTTAATGTTATCTTTATCTTCAGGAATTTCAGTGTCATAGTCTTGAGGTTTAACTTCAATATCATCCTTGGAACTACTTTCCAGAACTTTAATGTCACTTGAATGTGGAATAGCAGCTTTCTCATCAGCTTTTACATCTTTAACGTCACTTTGTTCCGCCATGTCTATGTTACTCAAAACGTTAGCGTCACTAACATTACCGAAAACATTAGTAATTTGAGGCAACACTGATTTCTCTTGATCTCTAAGTGTTGTTGCTATAGTTTCTTCAATTTCTTTCTCTTCAGTATACAATTCGTCATCAGCATGTTCGTCATCCATTTCGTCATTAAACATAGCGTCCATACATTCTAATTTTTCATTTTCCATGTCCGTTGATTCTAAAACTGAATCGTATATGGACTTTTTAGGGGCTTCCACCTGTATTTCTCCAATATCCATCTCTGAATCGAGCGGTTCCTCTTTTATCTTGACTGTGGGCATCGCAGTATCGCGTGATTGGTCCATTTCTTCAACATAATTATCATCATCTGGTTCATTTCTGAGATCTATAGTTTCAATTCTGGGTTCTATTACTTCCAAATCTGGTCCATCTGTGAACAGAAGTTAGGTTTATTTCAATATTATTTTTTTGGGGAACAAATACGGCTATTGAATAGTCCTGGTGCATATTATTATGTTGATTGCACTCACCTTCGTCAGGCCTCCTCACATATCTCTTAGGTACACCTGCCCTTTGAAGCATTTGTCGTTCCTGAAAAAAGAAATAAATATAAAGGTAATATTGCCTACTACTTCATCATCTGCCTAGCCTTTTCTCAATTGTTTTGGGGTCGGCTTCCAGTCTAACCGGATGCAGCTGAGAACCAGTGTTTTACATGGAGCGACTGCCTATCTGACCTCCACAACCCAGTTATC
>NWSH02000150.1:5113538-5142396 GCA_002382865.2 Heliothis virescens
ACTAATTTATCGTGCCTTCCGAAACACGGAAGAACTCGTTATGACAAGATGGTCACCCATCCACGGACCGACCGCGCCAAGCATTGCTTAACATTCACAAAGCAGCCTGGAGGCTGGAAATCGGTGATTGCTACACCCGTGCATGAGAGCACGTTAATGTCGGTCCTGCGCCGTCCCGTCGGGCTCTGAGAGTGAGGGAATAGGAAGTGCACGTGTGTCAGCGCAAATGCTTGTGCACTATAATATGTCCTGCGCAACTGGCTGATCTCCTTATAAGAAAGCCGCGCCGTGGCCGAAATCGGCCTGGACGTTATTATTTATGTGCGAAGATTTTAGAACACTGTTAGTTTAGAACGCTGTTTTCCACGTTTTCAGTGTCAATCAGTGCAATAGTTCGCAAGATTAGTATGTTCAATCGGACAAACAAACTCTTCAGCTTTATAGTATTAAGTACAGATTTACTTACAAACTCCTCGGGTAATGTGACCAGTCTCCTTTCAATTAACTCTTCCCACTCCAGGAAAGGGCTCGTCACCAAATGTTTATACCTAAAAATAAAAAAAAGTTAAAAGTTACTAATAATTCCAAAAAACGATCGAAAATCGATGCATTACTTTAGCCAGCTCCATTATTTAATTGTTATAGGTATCAGGCAGATAAAGTTTCTAAATGTTTGCGTTACCAGAAAATTACATTTTAAACAGAATTTTAAAATTTAAGCATTGAATTCTATGTACATTTATTAATCTCCTAAACGGTTATGAACAAACTCCCCAGTAACACAGTTGTCTATTACAAATTAATAATTTAGGATTCAATATATATCTATTTAATACTAACATCCGCGAGCGGTTTCACCCGCTTTCCGTGGGGACTACTCCGCGCATCCCGATTTAAAGTCGCCTATAGCCTTCCTCGATAAATGAGCTATCCAACACTGTAACTTCGGAATTCAATATTCTGTCTATCTCTGGATTTGCGTACTAGAGATAGGACTAGGGTAGATAGGTTATTGCGAACGGCTGTAAATCGGACTGTAAATCGGAGTAGTTCCTAAGATCGCGTTCAAGCAAGCAAACTCTTCAGCTTTATATTATTCTAATAGTATAGATATAAAGTAGTGAATGAAAACGTACGTTTTAGCGATAGCAGCCTGCAGCGGTGAGGGTGTATGTGGTTCAGCCAGGGCTAGCCGCTTCACCGTGCCCCGGTAAGCGTACCAGAAGTCATAGAACTTGGCCCGGGTCAGCTCCTTCAGCTGATACCACCGACGTTGCAGCAGCATCGGGGAGCATTGGTGACCTCTGAGAATTTAAATAATAATCTTAAGTTCACGAAGTTTTTAAATAACTTGGCGAGTCTGAACTTGGCCAATTTAAAACCTGTAAAAACAAACAGTTCACTTCAGAATCATTAAGTTTCTTGATAAATAAAAACTGTAAACGGAATAGAACACCTTTTATAAACGGATTTGGATCACTAACCTATGATAAGACTTGCATTTTTGACGCAAAAACACATCGTGTAAAATGAGCCTATGCCTAAACTACTGGATATTTTCCGCCCGTACCCGGATAAAATATAGCCTATGTCACTCGTGGATAATGTAGCTTTCGAATGGTGAAAGAATTTTTAAAATCGGTCCAGTAGTTTTTGAGCCTATTCATTACAACCAAACAAACAAACAAAGTTTTCCTCTTTATAATATTAGTATAGATATGTGTGACAAAAAATGTGTGAAGGCATGTGAAGTTTAATATATTATACTGTCATCAACCCGTTGTGTATGGAAAAATAAATAACAAAATTTAGAATATTGTTGAATAAAAATTATACTTTTGATGAATGAAAAGTGTTTGGCAATGGAATTAGTGTAGTATATTCAAGAATCAGTGCAACTTACTTGTTATTATAATACAAGGTAGCGTTTGACCAGGCTTCAGCCAGCTGGTCTCCCGACAGGCCTTCGATCCTGAACTTCTTCACCAGATCAAACAGCTTAACCAGAGCCTCAGGATCTTCAGAACCTTGGGCCCTGTCCTGTAATTAGAGGGAACTTTTTTAAGAATCGGTTTCACCCGCCTCCCGGGGGAACATCCTCCTGTACCCGGACAAAGTGTAGCCTATGTTACTCGGGGATAGTCCAGCTATCCAACAGTAAAAGAAAGTTTTCAAATCGGTTCAGTAGTTTTGGAGCGTTTAGAGTTCATATAGTATTAATATGATAGTAGTATTTCATTGGAATAATATCACAATATGGATATTTCTGTTTTCAAGCAATCTAGTTCGAAATATTAGGTACTAGCCGCCTTTTACAAATGTTTCCGACTCTTGAGCGGGATACCTCATGAACCTGAATATCTTTTTATTCAAACTCTAATCACATACTCCTTTGATTACTACAACTTATTCAACATAGAGTAGGTACGGGCGGATTTTTGTCGCGCGAAATCGATCGGTTCAGTTTCAGGCAGAATCGGTTTCAGGCGGTTCTTTCGTCGCTCAGAAAATCAGCTAGTCTGAAAGCGCTGTAATAGTTATACGAATTTCGAACACACTTTCAGTTCTAGAAAAATTCTGTCTTTCTGCAACTAAATTCTGAGCTCATGTCCGCGCATGCGTCCCTCCAGCTGACACGTAGAATAAGTTCCTGCTCAGCTACACGCGCAGTATTCAGTGAGGACAAAAAGTTTGAGGAGTACGTACAGACCAAGTTATCACAATCTGTCAAATTTCTGCAATAGATTTTCAACCTTATCACTATAGTGGTAGGTTAATGTTTTTTTGGTAATACTAGCATCCGCCAGCGGTTTCACCCGCTTTCCCGTGGGAACTACGCACGCACCCGGATAAAAAGTAGCCTATAGCCTTCCTCGATAAATGTGCTATCTAACACTGAAAGTTTTTTTTAAATCGGACCAGTAGTTCCTGAGATTAGCGCGTTCAAACAAACATACAAACAAACTCTTCAGCTTTATAATATTATATTAGTATACTAGCCGTTTTCCCGCGGTTTCACTCGCGTCCCGTGGGAATTACTGCCCGTACCCGGATAAAATATAGCCTATGTCACTCGTGGATAATGTAGCTTTCGAATGGTGAAAGAATTTTTAAAATCGGTCCAGTAGTTTTTGAGCCTATTCGTTACAACCAAACAAACAAACAAACAAAGTTTTCCTCTTTATAATATTAGTATAGATAAATTTGACAGATTCGGGTACCGTGATGTGCTGCTGCGTGTACTATACCTGTCCGATGAGGTCTATCTTCTGGTGGACGAGCACGAGGTCGAATAGCAGCCAGTCCGTGAGAGACATCCTGGCAGGTCGCGGGATGGCCACCGTGCGGTCGTTGACAGCTAGCAGGTGACTCAACTTCTTCTCCGTCAGAGCTCGCATACGCGTCCTGTATAAATAGTAAAATTAAGAGACTTAGTACCTGCCTTGCGATTCTCTTACTGACACATCATAGATGACAACAACGACGACCTCACAAATGACAAGCTTTTCAGTTTGAAGGATAAAATCGAAGGCGAAGTCGTCGTTGTCGTCGAAGGCGAGGATGATTTTTCATACATTTGGAACCATATTTTAGTTCTACATCGTTTTAGGTCAACATCGTTGAAGCTCTGCGATCGCGCACTTATAGATGTTGCAACGATGATTTCTTGGTTGTAAAGATGTTTTGCGTTAGAGAATCACCCCCCTGTATCTCATGTTCCAGATAGTGCCATAGAAAAGTTGTCGAAGTTAAAAAGTTTTCTATGGCATTATCTGCCAGATAGCTTGTCTGGAACCTGTGAAACTGGCCGTAAGAGAAAGTTGTAAATAGCTATCTGACAGACAATGCCATAGAAAAGTAGTCAAAATTAAAATCATTTATATGTTGTTATTTGTCAGATAGTTATCTAGAACCTGTGAAATTGGCCCTGAATGTCTCTGTGTAGTTTTCGGAGCTATGAAATGGAGAACTTAATCAATGAGCTGTTTCCTGCTTTCCCCAAAAATTACACGCCGCTGGATAAAAGAAGCATATTATTATAATAATAGCATTCTTCAATAAATGAGCTATCTTATGCTGAAAGAATATTTCAAATCGATTCAGAGAGATTTGCTAAATAATATTTTGCGGAAATGCATTTTTAAACGTGTTTGTTTTTTAGGCCTGTTTTTAGGGTTCCGTACCCAAAGGGTGAAACGTGACCCTATTACTAAACCTCTGCTGTCTGTCTGTCTCCAGGCTGTCATCTCATAAACCGTGATAGCTAGAAAGCTGAAATTTACACAAATGATGTATTTCCGTTGCCGCTATAACAACAAATACTAAAAAATTTAAAATAATTGAGGGGTGGTCGCCATACAATAAACGTGTTTTTTTTCGTATTTTTTCATAGATACGGGTACGGAAGCCTTGTGCGCGAGCCCAGCTCGCACTTGGCCGGGTTTTTAAATTTAATTAATATTAAAAAAAAAACAGTACCATAATAATTTGCAGTTGGAACCAGTTTCTATCTTCAATTGTGTCCATATCTCGTCCTCTTGTTTTTTCTCTTGTATCTGTAGCCGCGCAACCGCTCGTATGAGGCGCCGCTTGAACCTATCCAGCTCAGCCATAGACTTCCTTCTCGGTGCTGTTTCTGAAAGTATAGTGTATAAGAAATATATCTCCTGTAAAAATCTTTTACGGTCTTATTAATAACTAGCTTCTGCCAGCGCCTTCGTACGCGGATCATAATAGTCGTACGCGTAGTCGTACGCGGGTAGTCATAATCAAAGATCTGAAACGTCGGACTGCTAAGCTATCGGGAGTTAGTTACACGTATGTATTATTGTGAGACAACCATAAAAGATAGACATATGCTGTCGTGGGACATTTTTAATACAATATTAAGGAGAACATTTCCGTCATACATGATTTCTGTAGCTTTAATAGGTAGTGCAGGTTGCACACGCGACGGAAGCTTAAAAAATGGAGTAATTTCTCCCGTTTTCCCAACATTTCCCTTCACTGCTCTGCTCCTATTGATAGTAACGTGATGAAAAGTATATCCGCTCAGGATCCTATAATATAACCCGCTCAGGAGTATGAATAATAATTGTACCAAGTTTCGTTACTATCCGTCGAGTAGTTTTTGTTTCCATAACGGTTATACAGACAGATAGACAAAAATTCTACTGATTGCATTTTTGGCATTAGTATCGATCCCTAATCACCCCCTGATAGTTATTTTGGATATACATATATTTCATTTACAGAATTGACCTCTCTACAGATATATTATAAGTACAGAATAGATAGATAATCAGGGATTACTACTCGCTTGGATGTTAAGTTGGTAGAAGATCAAATGGCCTGAAACCATTTCACAGCTTTTTGACAGAAAAACGCCACAGAATTGAATGATTTACTGAATCGCTAGAACGTTCAACATAACAGCTGTTTGAAAAGCCGCCATTTAGTTGAAGTAGTTCAGCGCTCGCCACCGCGGCGCTGGTAGCGATATGTTTTCAAGATGACGTCACCTAGTAGCTGTTGTTGATTGTTTCGAGATTTTTTTTTTCCTAAGAGAAAGTAGCTTTTTGCTGCCGAAGTTACCAAAAGTCAAAGTAAAAAAAAATATTCTGGGTGGTTTAAAAAAAGCATAACGTTGCATTTACCACGTCGGCTAAATTACGTATGAATGATTGAACGAGATGTTGTTGATGATGAATGCAGTTCAAACTAGTTCAAAGGCTGATTAAACAGCCATTTCAACCAATTGGATGCGTGCGAAATCTCTACTATCTCTTCCCAGCCCCGGAGAAAAAGTAGCCTATACATATTGTTATTAAGTAGGATGTGTATTTTACTGCCAAGTTCATCTAAGTCCGTTTAGCCGTCCCCCCGTGAAGAAATACCCGAATTTCGCGTTCAAAATATTAGTAGAATGCAAGGAGCGTGCACCACATCCACTGTTTTGTATGGAATTCCGAGAAGTCTATAATAATGTTTAAGTTGACAATTATTGTTCTGATATCCTCTAACGGCGGTTCCCAATATTCGATCTATCTGTTGATTTGCTTACTAGAGATAGGAATTTGACATTACTTGAACTTATGTCAAAATTCTATCTCTAGTAGGCAAATCCAGAGATAGATAGATTATTGAATTTCGCAGCGAGAGAATATAGAGCGCACAGATGGAGCGCGCATGCGCAGAAGACGCACAATATAATGATATAAATATTGTACAATTATTTTGTTCCCCTCAAATCATTGCGCTACTTAGCTTCAATATTAACTCTAAACTTCAATTTTGCAGATTATCGTAATATTGCGCTGAAAATAACTGAAAAATAAAATACGACAAACAAACTCAACACCTAACCTAGAAAGCGACTCATTTTTTATGTGACGTCACGATGCCCCGAGGTGAACCAAAAAAAAAACTTGCTTTATATTAGCTTTTAAAAAGCTAATACCTTTAAATATTGTTATGACATCATATTATTCTTGTTTATTTATGTATTATTTTATATTTTCTTATTTTTCTTTTGTATAAAAAACCTTTTATCTATATCTTATACATATAATATCTTAGTATTAAATCTTGAAGATTTTTGTTTGTTCGATTAAGCGCGTAGTTCATAGAAACCTATTAAAATAACCCATTTATAAAATAAAAAATATCCGAGTATGCGAAAAAAACGGGCGAAACGACGGGCGGAAACCAGTTATACCAAATTGAAATAATTATACATACAAAAAGACATTTGATATATTTACATGGTACTCGCTTCCGCCCGCTTTCCGAGGGAACTGCCAAGTTTCATCAAATCCGTCCAGTGGTTCCTGAGATTAGCGTGTGCAAACAGACAAACTTTCAAACACACAAACAATATTTTTTTTTAATTTTTATTCTTTTTTCATTTCAGTCCTACATATTTTGTTTTGTAAAAATATTTAATGTACAGACACAATTTTTTTTAATGATTTATTATAATAATATGTATAGTTATAGATTTAATGCCAATATAATAATTTACCAATAATTTTGTGCCAATGTATTTACCAACTCTATATCATAAACCTTGTGCTTTCCTTTCCGCTATTTATTATCAAAATAAAATGAAAAAATAATTAACCGACTTCCGAAAAATGCGGTTCTCAAATCGTCGGAATCTTTTTTTAAGATCTTACAAATGCATTTTCTCATTTGCAATTTAAAGCGCTCCTTTCGATTAAATAATCATTTTTAATTATTTTCTATTTTTTATTCTATTTTTTATAAATTAACAATTCTAAATTAAGACAATAAAGATAGTATAGAATATACCTACTTTAATATAATATCAGATTTGAACACATTTAAATATGCCTCATCTTTTATTAAAGTTAAAAAAAATATATACGGAACCATTTCATTGTCATTGCAGATCAGTTGGTATTACGCTGCACACTAGTGCGGCAGTGTATTCTGTTGTCATGTTGTTTTTTTAACCGACTTCCCAAAAAGGAGGTTATCAATTCAGATGATAGTATTTTTCGTAAATCACAAGGTGAAGCGTCGTCTTTATAAATAACCTTAAAAAACCCAATCCGCAGTTTTTTTTAATTCACTTAAAAATAAACTAACTCCTAGGAAATAGATATTTCTAAATATTTGGTAAATTGAAAAGATTAAGTACTTTTATATTTAAAAACTCATAAATTAAGCATAAAATATGTTTTCTTTGATTTAGTAAAAAATATTCTTCCTTATTGCTACGTAATTACTAGTTTCCGCCCGCGGTTTCGCTTGCTTTTCTAGGCAACTACTTTCTCCATATTGATAAAAAGTAATTTATGTTTTGTGCACTTAAATATATTTTAATATAAAAATAATTATGTTTTTCATAAAGATTTAGGAATAACAATTTTTTTTTATTTACTTTTTTTTTTAATAAGTAAAAATAAACATTAAAAAATTGTATTTAAACACTATTTTTTGTAATATTACACGTTTATCAAACTTCCCGATTTTATATTTTCTAGATAAAATAATAGTATAAGTGGCAAAAATGATTAGTCGACACGTCTGCACACATCTAATGCAACGGCGTAAATGAACAATCCGTGCACAGCGCATGTGTCATGGCGACTTCATAACGAAAAACAACTCAAAAATAATTTACCCATTGTTTACACGAAATCCACAAGAGTCTAGTTCCACATTTAATATTATAAACACTTTCACAAAATATCTAAAGTACCTTTTCACATTTTACAATTATCAACGCACTTGCGAACACGTCAACGTTTCAAAACAAAATGGCGAAAACGCGCACCGTTCAATGGCGGCCGACTGCGCCGAATCCACATTGAGCATGCTCCACGAGTGTGGCAGAAATAGAATGTCACGCCGTCCCTTTCCCACATTTTAGCGGGATTTCGTGACGAGGGCGTTGCGTGAGCGAGATAACGAATTTCGAAATTTCTAGCCATTTTGTACACGGACACCGGGCAAGGAGGACGTGAAATAAGCGTCGTGAACTATGAAAACATGTCCAAAATGAACCGTGATACTTTTAATAGGTATTGCGTTATTTAAATTTACTAATATTCAAGGTAAAAACACTAATTATTGTGCATAAATGACATGAATATTTAGGCGTAGTACTAAACCTAAGTAGGTTCTTATTGTAGTCGAAAGATGCATATCGATCGACTTCTAGATTGAGATTAATCAATTTTTGCGGGAAATAACCTGTTTCTTGTATAAATATTGTATTTATAGGCACTAAAGGACAGTTTAGAACAATACTTAGTTTTCAATTTCTTTGGCTCTAGGATTCGAATCGAATGTCTAGCGAAACCCCATTTTTTTATCACGTATAATTTCCCCTACTAAGATGTTTATTAGGTTTATCTTGAGCGATAATATTAATGTTGTAATACTGGGCCCAAATTAAAATTATTATGCAGAGGCGTTGATAATTACTGAATCGGCTGAATTAATTACCTACATAATTAGCAGGACGGTTTACAATGTTGTCAGGGTTCACAATGTATGTACATACTTTATAAATTGAATGCGTCATACATAAGTTAGCTTTACCTACCTTTTCGTCCCATTACCTAAGATGAAAAAAGAAATCTCACGTGTAATTCAGCATAAACTCGATTCTTGTCCATATTATCGCAAAGCGAACGAATGGTAGGGGATTTGTGACATCATCGAGCGTAAACGGCGCGACTTGTTTCCATTGTCTGCGCAGCTGTCTGCTTGTTTTTGTATGCGTCACAGAAAGACGGTTTGGATAAAGAGAAACAGTTGAATATTAAGTATATATGTTTTCTTTTTAGGGTTCTTTAACCAAAGCGTCAGACGGGACCTTGTTACTAAGATTTCGCTGTCCGTCTGTATTTTTTTCTAGCGTTTACGTGCGTGCCTACCTACCTGCGTCGTCGGTATCATCAAAGCTGGTAGGTAGGTAGGTCTCGGCCGGTTTTTTTTTTAAGAATTCATGACTTGATAACGTATCGTCCATCATTAGTGAATGAAACCAAACCCAAGTATTGCCAATTGGGCTTTTATCTATACTTACTTCTACATAAAGAGGAAATATTTACTTAATTGTTTGTATGTTTGCATCGGATAGGCTCCGAATCTACTGAACCCATTAGAATAATTCTCTGACTGTAAGGAACCTGCACTGTCTGTGCTAAAGTTCGGCTAGTTAGTTTCGGTTAGTTGTGCTGTCGTGCTGAGGATACCAATAACAAAGTGTCGACGTAACTGCTCAGCATGGACAGACGACAGCTCAGCAAGTTACCACAACCTGTCAAATTCCTGCAATAGATTTTCAACCTTATCACAACACTGGTCGGTTAATGTTTGATAGGTAAAATTTGACAGATTACCGTGACCTGCTGTTGTCTGTACCCAGGACAGCCATAAATTGCATGAAGTAAATCCCTTGGAACACGAGTGAAACCAGTGGAACAGCTTGTTTAGCATACTTAGAACCAGTCTTGTTCTCTGGAGGATGATTCATGTATTTTATCGAAGATAGAATATTTTTAGGGTTCTGTACCCAAAGGGTAAAACGGGGCCCTATTACTAAGACTTCGTTGTCTGTCTGTCTGTCTCCAGGCTGTATCTCATTAACCATGATAGCTAGAATGCTGAAATTTTCGCAAATGATGTATATCCGTTGCCGCTATAACAACAAATACTTACTAAAAATCAAAAAAAATAATATTAAGGCTGTTAATTTATATTAATTGCAAAATTGAATACTACTAGCGCCATCTATTAGAAATAATGTGCAACTTAACCCTAGAAAGATAACCTACGTCGAATCGACGTAATCGATTTTGAAAAATCGATATAAATCCTTTAAATTTCGCGTCACCGCACTGGCCGTTTCCGCCAACTCTGTTCGCGGCCGGTGCTTGGGGAAGACGTCATTGTCATTCAGGTAAGTGCAATACTTTCGTCAATATTTACCTACCGCACGTCGAAGTGACGTATGGTTATCTTTAGTGTATGTTTTTGGACTTTAGTTGAATATGGGTTTTTCTGACTTTAGTAACTGTAAATTCACATTTATTTATTAGTTTTTTTTTATTGGTTTTAGGCTATGATAAAACAGCACAATGACGTTTCAAAAACATGCCTAAGATGCAGAGATCTGTCAGTTATTGATGCAGATGAGTGATGATGGGGTCGGTCAGCGAATCTGAGGATATTTTTTTTTTATTTTTTTTTAGATTAGTATAATATTTATTTTTAAATACTGTGCCTTTTGCCCATCAATTAAATTTAATTTTAAAAATTAAAAGGAGACAAAATCAATGTGCGACAGTTGCAAAAATCCCATCTGCGGAGAGCACAAGTCGAGCGCCTGCCCTAAGTGCTTATAAAGCTAAAATTAACCAAAAATATATATTTCTTAGNATCAATTAAATTTAATTTTCAAAATTAAAAGGAGACAAAATCAATGTGCGACAGTTGCAAAAATCCCATCTGCGGAGAGCACAAATCGAGCGCCTGCCCTAAGTGCTTATAAAGCTGAAATTAACCAAAAATATATATTTCTTAGTTCCTAATATTGTTAACAGTACAAATCGTTGTTTTTTATAAGTGTAATCCTAAAATTATAAGACTGATAGAGAGATTCCAGAATGTTTAAGTTTTTTAAGGTCAGAAGTACCGCGTTATGTTATTTTGTACTTTTTGTTATAAAAATAAATTATAAATTGGTCAATTTCATTTATTCTCAACACAATTACGTATAATAAACATCTAATCACATTCATAACGCATATTGTATAAAATACCCACAGTTAGGTCCACTTAAACATGCACACGTCGAAACGGCGTATGGTTATCTTTATTGTACAGTGAAATATGGTTATCTTTCTAGGGTTAAGTAACTCACACTTGACCATTCCTATTGTACTTTTTTCATAGATAATGGTATGGAACCCTTCGTGCGCGAGTCCAACTCGCACTTGGCAGGTTTTTTAGTCTATGAGTAAGATATTCTGATGTGTAAGCTAAAATTACTATCAAGATCCATCCAGTAGGTTTTGAATGAAAGATTTTTTTCATAGATTGAAATAAAAAACCGTTTAGGGTGAAATAATAATTTATAAATGGCAAAACTACTGCAGCAAACAAAAACATATTCAATGATCATGACTAGAAATAATATTTAAAAAACACATTCTTAAACATTAACTTAGGTTTATAAAGCAATATCATAAATTATAATACAAACTCATCTAACTGATATTTCTTAAAGTTTTATATTAGTTTCAAAAGAATAAAAAAGTTAATACTATACATTTTCAAAACCTTCAGCCTATTCTCCTAACTAGTCCCTGTATTCCAGTTGATGTCAATCTTTCAGCACCCCTTTCCAATCCAAACAAAGGAAACCAAATTAATCTATCACACTTATAAAATAAACTTTAACATTGCAAAAATATTACAAACAATATAGACGGAATAAGCTCTTTAGGATTACAATAGCATTATTTTAATACATATAACATTTTAAAATAATTAAAACATTGTATCAACATAATATCATTGTAGCTAAATAATACTGGTAAAGGTAATTAAACTGGCTTGATGAAGATCAGTTCATGCTTTAATCCACTTCTGCAACAAAATAATATTAACATGTTAGTCTTCTTCTTATCGAGTGAGCTGCAGGTTTAAACACCTGACAAGCCCTAGTCTCAGAGTTTTCTCAAATCCGCCTGACGGCCTCTGACGTGGAATTATAACTACGATTGCTACTGAGTAACAATCGAGGACGATGGCTTTACGTGCCCTCCCAGGCACGGGGGTGTAACACCGCCAACTTCCGAACTCCAGGCTGCTTTTGTGAAAGTTTCTAAAACCCACAAAGGGATTTCGGCCTGGCCCGGGAATCCAACCCAAGACCCGTGGCACGGCAGTCGCGCTATGCGGCCACTAGACCAACGAGGCAGTTACATGTTAATTTCAAATCTATTCAATAATGTAGTAACATGTTAGTTTCAAATCTTCAGTCTTTAACACACCAAGGTGACATCATAAGTTTCTGTTTCGGGTTCCATATCCAATGGGTGAAATAAGACCCTTTTATTAAGACTTCCCTGTCCATCTTTCACCAAGCTGTAGGTCAAGATCAGTGCTAACTAGAGAGTTGAAATTTCCACAGATGATTATTATTGTTGTCAATATGACAACTGTATACACTTGTAACAATATGACTCGCACTTGGCTAGCTTTTTTGTACTGTTTTTCAATATCATTGTTGTAAACAATTGGCATTTTTAAATAAATTATGGCAATTTTTCAAAGACTCCAAATGGAGCTTGGAACTAAATGGTAGATATTGTAAATAGATTACCCAGGTCAGAAACAGGAGTCTTCTTTTCTGGCGGGTTTTTCTGGTTTGCAATGTAAGAAGCCAAGGTGTTCACACCCAGCATCAGATCCCATGGTTGGACTAAACTGTGGCCATGACCTACAAAAACAAGAACAGATTGAGTGACAAAAAAAAACTTTGGAAGTGGCAATTCGTGAATTAGCTGCACTTATTTGAAGCACTAGCTTCCGCCAGAGGTTTCGCCTCCATTCCGTGAGAACTAGTCCGCGAGCCCGTATAAAAATTTGCCTATAGCCTTCTACCATAAATGGGCTATCCAACACTGAAATAATTTTTCAAATCGGAACAGTAGTTCCTTAGATTAGCGAGTTCAAACGAGCAAACGAACAAGCTTTTTAATAGTTTAGAATAACACTTTTAACAAATTGAAATGGACATTAAGTACACTTTATTTATTCTCATTTATTGATCCTACATACTTTAAATAAAAAAATGTTTTAAACTTACAACATGAACACTTACTGCTGCTGGGGATAGCATACTGATAATACTTGGGTCCTAAAAAGGGGTTCAACTTCGTCATTGGAAATTTTGATTGAAATACGGGCGAACCTTCTTTCACCGTCATTGTGTACGTTGATTTACTTAAATCAGTCGCAGTACAGTTAAATATTGCAACTTTCTCTACCACTACAGGCAGCCAGTTCAGCAAACAATGCAATTTCTTGCTATTGATTTTTATTTAGGCTTGACCAGGGTTTGACTGAACATCATTGGATGTTGCCAGCTCTATTATTGTTTTATTTGTTAAACTTTTCTTTATTTTTAAATATATTTTTTACATTTTTAAATATAATGATAAAGATTATATAATATAATTATAAAGAAAGAATATAAAAATATGAAAAACAGGTGGCCACCGATATCGGGCACAGGGTCCAAGGTACCGGTGGGTGTTTAGAGTCCCAAAGATAAAAAACCTCCTCACAATACGCGCCGTATCAGGGAGTACCGCCACAGTTTAAATATTAAATATAGAACAGTACAGTTGTGAAGCTACCTACTAACGTTCGTAACGTCACATTCACACACACACGCGCATTGACGCGACAGCACCGCGACCTTTAGTACTAACAGCACTGGTAAAGGTACATAAATGCTCGTCAATGCGCGTGCGTGTGTGAGTGTGACGGTTACAAACGTTAGTAGGTAGCTTCCCAACTGTTCTATATTTAAACTGTGGTACCGCCTTCTGAATCGGTCCATTTTTTATTTGTAATTATTTCTGTAATCTCCAATTCAATTTCACTCACAAACCACTAAATTGAAATGTGGGTATAATAAAACATTCGATACGTGAATTTACCTGAACTTTACGGAAACCAATAACTAGGGGGGCTTCAGCTTAGACTACCAATTAATTTGCGAAATATTACAAATTATACAAAAAATATTGACTTATACTTAAGGCGAATGCGACGCCTGGTAGCGGGAAATTCAAATATAAAATGTTTTTTTTCATATTTTACCTAAGTTAACATTCAATATGAGGCGTGATCTTATCTTTCATTCAATTCAAATTTAATCCGATAAACTTTTTAATCCAATAGGTAATTTTAAGAACTTTGCCACCTAAACCATATTATAGGACTAGCTTCTCCACCAGCGACTTTGCCCGCGCAAAACTTTGAATCTGTGGGAATTTCGGGAAATCCTTTCTTTTCTCGCAGGAGTCATAGGTCACGGGCTTGGGCCCTGCGTGCGTTGATGAGTCAGTCAGGACTTGGATTTTTAATGTACATACTTACAGAAGATGAGCCGATTTGGAAGACAATTGGAAGGGAGGTAAATGAGCAGAACACAATTATTATTGGCTTCTGGCAGATCTAATCAACATATACCTACAGAATGGTCCAAAAGTTGTCAAGCTTTAGTTTATTTTAATATTTTTATTGGAGGTTAAATAAAACACATAAAATTGATTACTTTGTATTTAATATTTTGGCATTGCGGCACTTCAGGTACAATTAATCTACTTACAAATCTAAGTCTTCAAAAACCCGTCAGTATATCCCTAAATATTAAAACAGTAGGATCGTTTTTCTTACAACCCAAGTTTAAGAAAATATATACATACAAATTGCGATTATTACCATTGATAACTGATTTTTTTTCTTGAAATTAGTTTGGTGCTATTTGCATTTTTTTACTTTGACGAAGACACAAATAATAAAAGAGATAACAAAAATTTGCATTAAAAAAAATATCTGAATTTGTCGGAATAAAGTAACCAAAGAACGGTAGGAACCAAGTTTTTGCCTGACTTCTTCTTGAATTAATTAATGAGATTTCCGATTTTAGAGCCGTAAGCACGAAGCCGTCCGTACGCATTTCCTGATGCGTGGAGGGGACCATTTCACATACTTTTCGTCGGTCCTCGGCCATCGTTATTCTGCATCAATCTAGTAATCTACCAGAAATAGTAGTAGTCTTGTATATTAATATGCATGTGAGGGATATTTCCCGGACCCAAGAATGCTTGTAACGATGGTATGAAACGTTTGCTCTTTAAATCAGCTGCTATTCTCAATTCTTCATTTAATAATTGTGGATATTCAGTGTTTTGAATTACTTTACGTCGAGGTTTAGATCCTGCTTTTCCTTTTAATTGTTGAGTTGGTGGTAGTTCTTGACTTGGTAGTACCTGTCGAGTTGGTGGTACTTGTTGACTTGGTAGTACTTGTCGAGTTGCTGGTACTTCTTGGCTTAGCTTTTGCGCTTGCTTTTTTCGCCAATTTTTTATCGTGTATAGGTTTCTGTCTATAGCTCGAAAAATCAAATCCAACAATTGCAATTCCTTTGTGGATGCGTTATTCAAATCGACTCCTTCAATAATTGTTTTGTACCTATTCATTACAGTTCCTATTTTTATCATCTTAACCCGTACAGTGGGCAGTGATGTATTTTGAGAGTCATTTATATTATCACCTGGTGGAAATAGTGAGTTATACTCGGCCGCTATTTTAGTATTCGATACAGTATCTAATACTGCTAAGGAAACAAGAAACGACAGGTCAGGCTTGGGAGCTTTAAAAGCTTGTCTATCTACACGTACAGGTACAACACAGCGTAACATAGGTGCAACGATATTTCTATCTTCAATAGTCGTTCTGTCGCGTTGAATATGTCTCTTTGCTATTGGAAATTGCAATTGGATGCCGACTTCTTTATTTGCCAAATCATTTGTATGTCTAGTAGTAATCCGCGTAGAGATTAGATCGACTGTCCTTCCAAACGAAGGCTTACAACAGCAGTTACATTTTCTAATAGGGCATGGGTGGACACATCTTATAAAATTCACAGTGTTGAGCAAAACCCCGAGCTTTAATAATTGAACTGCTAATTCTTCGCGTTTGTACCAACAACAAACGTTACTCGAAGTATATTTTAATTCCTTACCTGTAAACTGTTTTAGTTTAGATGCCTCTTCACTAAAGTTTTTTAAATGCGTTCTTACTTGACCATCTTTACCAATTTCATAATATTCTTCTCCTATATATATATTTATTGAATGCACGATTTTTTTACTATTGTTTTGCTTTTCGTAATGATTAGACCTTTGGCTCTGCTGTGATAGTCCCGGATCGAAAGCCAAAGACTTTGTGATAAGTTTTGGGCCTTGTACATCATTCATTGGTTTTGAAGCAAGTGTGCTTTTAATTTGTGCAAACCAAACGCTAGGAGCCATTTCTGTTTTCTGTAAACTAAATCCTACATATCTCTTTTTAGGAAAGCTGGTTTTGTTTTTGCAGCAGCAACTGCAATCGTTAATTGGACATCCATGTGGTTTCCTCATGAACCTTATCGTTTCAGGGGGATGGAGAGCTAATTTTTTTATAAATGCTTCTCTGTTATACCAACAGCAACAAATTACTTCATATATATTTTTACTCGTTTTCAACCTACGATAATCCTCATCATATTGCTGAATATTATGAATTCTTATGTATTCGTTGGTGAAATAATTATCATCTAGCGAATATATGTCAGCCACTTTTAGTTGATTGTCATATATTAGTCTACATTTAAAGGTCTGAGATTTGCTATACATTGGCAACAATTTATCCACACATATCGGAACGGTTTTTCTTATAGGAATTTCAATATTTTTCCTTTCAACACGTGTGAGTGCGTCCGTACGTATCGCGTCGTTACAATCTTTAAGGAAAATGTTAAAAGGTTTGCACATGGATAAAAGGGTTTTATTACGAGTAGCTGTTCGGGCTACTTTTCTATTTATTTTATCTATTTTTTGCGTTAAATTTTCGAATGACAAATCTTGCCTTTCTGAATATTTTCTTTTCAGTTTGCCTTGATATTTTGGATGACTTTCTGTGATTATACAGTCGACGATGTCATACATACGCATGTCAGGTAATTTCGTTTTGAATATCAGCATGTCGTCTAGTTTTGTTGTATAAACTATTGGAAAGCGCTTGTTTTCAGCAATATTCAATTCTGGTTGATTCGTCACGAAACTTGTGCTTGGCCCATCGTTGGAGTCGTCCATGGTGTCCTATAATAAAAAAAAACGTTATTTTCATATCGATAAACTAAAATTTACCAGTTTCAAAATTATTTCTTTATTTTTATCGGAAGGGTTATATATAATGCTAACGTACACAGAGTATTTATTACCTCTTGAACACGACTTATTCGTATATCTCGGCGTACCTATATGCGTCACCTTGCGTCACTAAAATAGACGTTCAATAAAACAGCTAGCCCTTTGAACTAACAACGCCATTTAATAACACGTCTAGTTTTACAATTTAATATTTTCGATAAACAGCAGCAGGTCTCAGAGCTGTTTGATTAAACTGATATTTTAACCAGTTTGCTGCAAGCTTTACATGTTTATTGTATATATAATATTTTATTCCCTTAAAATATATAATGACTTATAAATTACTAGGGAATAACAAAGAAATTCAAGATGGCAACACTGATGTGAATCTAATCCAACGCGCTTCCTAGACGATTAAATTACGCAATATTACATATACTGTGTAGAGTTAATATTGAAGATTCCAATATTTTTAGCGACTAAAATGTTAAAACCGAAGTAAAATTTAAAATACACACTTTGAAGTTAGGATATGACGATTCGTGCGTATTATGCTTACTTTCTTATCCCATAACGCTAACAACATTGTCAAAGATACTACCATTTTGGTACAATAATTCAGGACCATGCAGCAGCATGAGGCTGAAGAATAATAGGCAAGACTGATGTCAATCACCCGTATATCGCATGCGGCCGCTCGGACCGCACGCAACCACGCGCAAGTATCAAGAAATATGATATAATATATACTACACTTTGCGTCACACGATACACACAATGCATAACCACTGATATTACTTTACTCTTTGATTGAAGGCATCGATGTATTTTTTAATAAAATAAAAACAGCTTGACTGTTTCTTGTGTCGTTGACAGCTGCTGTCAGTCAGTGTTACCAGACCTTACCAGACGTGAGACGGAAGTCAAAGTCAATGTATTTATTACTAGCCGTTTTCCCGCGGTTTCACTCGCATCCCGTGGGAATTACTGCCCGTACCCGGATAAAATATAGCCTATGTCACTCGTGGATAATGTAGCTTTCGAATGGTGAAAGAATTTTTAAAATCGGTCCAGTAGTTTTTTGAATTGAAATACGGCGACCTTCTTTCACCGTCATTGTGTACGTTGATTACTAAATCAAGTCGCAGTACGTTAAATATTGCAACTTTCTCTACCACTACAGAGCCAGTTCAGCCAAACAATGCAATTTCTTGCTATTGATTTTTTATTTGCGCTTGACAGGGTTTGACTGAACATCAATTGGATGTTGCCAGATTATTATTGTTTTATTTGTTAAACGTTTTCTTTATTTTCTAAATATTTTTTTTTTTACATTTTTCAATATAGATGATAAAGATATATAAAATATAATTATAAAGAAGAATAAAAAATATGAAAAAAAAAAAATCAGGTGGCCAGACCGATATCGGGCAAGAAGGTCCAAGGTACCGGTGGGTGTTTAGAGGTCCCAAATAAAAAAACCTCCTCACAATACGCGCCGTATCAGGGAGTACCGCCACAGTTAAATTATTAAATAGGAACAGCTACAGTTGTGAAGCTACTACTAACGTTCGTAACGTCCACATTACGACACACAACACGCGCAATTGACTCGCGACAGCACCGCGACCTTTAGTCTAACTAACGCATGGGGGTAAAGGTACATAAAATGCTCGTCACACTGCGCGTGCGTGTGTGAGTGTGACGGTTACAAAACGTTAGTAGGGTAGCTTCCCAACTGTTCTAATGTTTTAAACTGTGGTACCGCCCTTCTGAATCGGTCCATTTTTTAATTCTGGTAATTATTCCTGTAATTCTCCCATTCAATTTCCACTCACAAACCACTAATTGAAATGTGGGTATAAAAGACATTCGATACGTGAATTACCTGAACTTTAGGAAAACCAATAACGTAGGGGGCTTTCAAAGCTTAAGACTACCAATTAATTTGCGAAATATTACAAATATACAAAAATATTGACTTATACTTAAGGCGAATGCGACGCCTGGTAGCGGAATTCAAATATAAAATGTTTTTTTTCATATTTAACCTAAGTTAACATTCAATATGAGGCGTGATCTTATCTTTCATTCAATTCAAATTTAATCCGAATAAACTTTTTAAATTCATCCAATTAGGTAATTTAAGAACTTTTGCACCTAAACATATTATAGACTAGCTTCTCCACCAAGCGACACTTTGCCCGCGCAAAACTTTGATCTGTGGAATTTCGGAAATCCTTTCTTTTCGTCGCAGGATTCATAGGTCACGGCTTGGGCCTGCGTGCGTTGATGAGTCAGTAAGGAACTTTGATTTTTAATGTACATACTTACAGAGATAGCCGATTTGGGAACAATTGGAAGGAGGTAAATGAGCAGAACACAATATATTATTGGTCGTTCTGGCAGAAATCTAATCACCAATACTACCAGAATGGTCCAAACAGTGTCAAGCTTTAGTTTCTATTTTAATATTTTTATTGGAGTTTAAATCAAACACATTTAAAATTGTTAACTTGTTATTATAATATTTTGGCATTGCGAGCACTTCAGGGTACAATTAATCTACTTTACAAATCTAAGTCTTCAAAAATCCCGTCAGTAGTATCCCTTAAATATCAAAACAGTAGGATCGGTTTTTCTTACACCAAGTTTAAGAAGAAATATATACATACAAATTTGCGGAATTATTACCATTGAAACTGATTTTTTTCTTGAATTAGTTTTGGTGCTATTTGATTTTTTACTTTGACGTAAGAACAATAATAAAAGAGATAACAAAAAATGCATTAAAAAAAATTGAATTTTCGGAAAGATAAGTAACCAAAGAACGGTAGGACCAGTTTTTGCGCTGATTCCTTCTTGAATTAATTAATGATTGCGATTATTAGAGGCCGTAAACACGACAGCCGTCCGTACGCCATTTCCTGAATGCGTTGGAGGGGACCCAGTTTCACATGACTTTTCGTCGGTCCTCGGCCATCGTTAATTCTGCATCATCTAGTATCTAGCAGAAATAGAGTAGTCTTGTTAATTAATATGCATGTGAGGTGATATTTCTCCGGCCAAAGAATGCTTGTGTAACGATGGTATGAAACGTATTGCTCTTTAAATCAGTGCTATTCTCATTCTTCATGTTAATAATTGTGGATATTTCAGTGTTTTGAATTACTGTACGTCGAGGTTTAGATCTGCTTTTCCTTTTAATTGTTAAGTTAGGTGGTAGTTTCTTGACTTGAGTCATACCTGTGCGAGTTGGTGTACTCTGTTGGACTTTCGGTAGTACTGTGTCGAGTTGCTGGTAATTTCTGGGCGTTAGCTTTTTTGCGCTTGCTTTTTTCGCCAATTTTTATCGTGTATAGGTTTCAGTCTATAGCTCAAAAATCAAATCAACAATTGGCAATTCCTTGTGGATGCTTATTCAAATCGACTCCTTCGAATAATTTGTTTTGTACCTTATTCATTACAAGTTTCCTATTTTTATATCTTAACCGCGTAAGTGGCAAGTGATGCTATTTTGAGATCAATTTATATTTCAAGCTTGGTGGAAATAGTGTTATACTTCGGCACGCTATTTTAGTATTCCGATTCAAAGTATCTGAATACTGCTAAGGTAAACAAGAACGACAGGTCAGCTTGCGGAGCTTTAAAAGCTTGTCTTAATCTACACCGTACACGGTTACAAACACAGCGTAACTAGGTTGCAACGATATTTCTATCTTCAATAGTCGTTTCTGTGCGCGTTGAATAGTTGCTCTTTGCTATTGGAAATATGCAAAAAATCAATGTGCGACAGTTGCAAAAATCCCATCTGCGGAGAGCACAAATCGAGCGCCTGCCCTAAGTGCTTATAAAGCTAAAATTAACCAAAAATATATATTTCTTAGTTCCTAATATTGTTAACAGTACAAATCGTTGTTTTTTATAAGTGTAATCCTAAAATTATAAGACTGATAGAGAGATTCCAGAATGTTTAAGTTTTTTAAGGTCAGAAGTACCGCGTTATGTTATTTTGTACTTTTTGTTATAAAAATAAATTATAAATTGGTCAATTTCATTTATTCTCAACACAATTACGTATAATAAACATCTAATCACATTCATAACGCATATTGTATAAAATACCCACAGTTAGGTCCACTTAAACATGCACACGTCGAAACGGCGTATGGTTATCTTTATTGTACAGTGAAATATGGTTATCTTTCTAGGGTTAAGTAACTCACACTTGACCATTCCTATTGTACTTTTTTCATAGATAATGGTATGGAACCCTTCGTGCGCGAGTCCAACTCGCACTTGGCAGGTTTTTTAGTCTATGAGTAAGATATTCTGATGTGTAAGCTAAAATTACTATCAAGATCCATCCAGTAGGTTTTGAATGAAAGATTTTTTTCATAGATTGAAATAAAAAACCGTTTAGGGTGAAATAATAATTTATAAATGGCAAAACTACTGCAGCAAACAAAAACATATTCAATGATCATGACTAGAAATAATATTTAAAAAACACATTCTTAAACATTAACTTAGGTTTATAAAGCAATATCATAAATTATAATACAAACTCATCTAACTGATATTTCTTAAAGTTTTATATTAGTTTCAAAAGAATAAAAAAGTTAATACTATACATTTTCAAAACCTTCAGCCTATTCTCCTAACTAGTCCCTGTATTCCAGTTGATGTCAATCTTTCAGCACCCCTTTCCAATCCAAACAAAGGAAACCAAATTAATCTATCACACTTATAAAATAAACTTTAACATTGCAAAAATATTACAAACAATATAGACGGAATAAGCTCTTTAGGATTACAATAGCATTATTTTAATACATATAACATTTTAAAATAATTAAAACATTGTATCAACATAATATCATTGTAGCTAAATAATACTGGTAAAGGTAATTAAACTGGCTTGATGAAGATCAGTTCATGCTTTAATCCACTTCTGCAACAAAATAATATTAACATGTTAGTCTTCTTCTTATCGAGTGAGCTGCAGGTTTAAACACCTGACAAGCCCTAGTCTCAGAGTTTTCTCAAATCCGCCTGACGGCCTCTGACGTGGAATTATAACTACGATTGCTACTGAGTAACAATCGAGGACGATGGCTTTACGTGCCCTCCCAGGCACGGGGGTGTAACACCGCCAACTTCCGAACTCCAGGCTGCTTTTGTGAAAGTTTCTAAAACCCACAAAGGGATTTCGGCCTGGCCCGGGAATCCAACCCAAGACCCGTGGCACGGCAGTCGCGCTATGCGGCCACTAGACCAACGAGGCAGTTACATGTTAATTTCAAATCTATTCAATAATGTAGTAACATGTTAGTTTCAAATCTTCAGTCTTTAACACACCAAGGTGACATCATAAGTTTCTGTTTCGGGTTCCATATCCAATGGGTGAAATAAGACCCTTTTATTAAGACTTCCCTGTCCATCTTTCACCAAGCTGTAGGTCAAGATCAGTGCTAACTAGAGAGTTGAAATTTCCACAGATGATTATTATTGTTGTCAATATGACAACTGTATACACTTGTAACAATATGACTCGCACTTGGCTAGCTTTTTTGTACTGTTTTTCAATATCATTGTTGTAAACAATTGGCATTTTTAAATAAATTATGGCAATTTTTCAAAGACTCCAAATGGAGCTTGGAACTAAATGGTAGATATTGTAAATAGATTACCCAGGTCAGAAACAGGAGTCTTCTTTTCTGGCGGGTTTTTCTGGTTTGCAATGTAAGAAGCCAAGGTGTTCACACCCAGCATCAGATCCCATGGTTGGACTAAACTGTGGCCATGACCTACAAAAACAAGAACAGATTGAGTGACAAAAAAAAACTTTGGAAGTGGCAATTCGTGAATTAGCTGCACTTATTTGAAGCACTAGCTTCCGCCAGAGGTTTCGCCTCCATTCCGTGAGAACTAGTCCGCGAGCCCGTATAAAAATTTGCCTATAGCCTTCTACCATAAATGGGCTATCCAACACTGAAATAATTTTTCAAATCGGAACAGTAGTTCCTTAGATTAGCGAGTTCAAACGAGCAAACGAACAAGCTTTTTAATAGTTTAGAATAACACTTTTAACAAATTGAAATGGACATTAAGTACACTTTATTTATTCTCATTTATTGATCCTACATACTTTAAATAAAAAAATGTTTTAAACTTACAACATGAACACTTACTGCTGCTGGGGATAGCATACTGATAATACTTGGGTCCTAAAAAGGGGTTCAACTTCGTCATTGGAAATTTTGATTGAAATACGGGCGAACCTTCTTTCACCGTCATTGTGTACGTTGATTTACTTAAATCAGTCGCAGTACAGTTAAATATTGCAACTTTCTCTACCACTACAGGCAGCCAGTTCAGCAAACAATGCAATTTCTTGCTATTGATTTTTATTTAGGCTTGACCAGGGTTTGACTGAACATCATTGGATGTTGCCAGCTCTATTATTGTTTTATTTGTTAAACTTTTCTTTATTTTTAAATATATTTTTTACATTTTTAAATATAATGATAAAGATTATATAATATAATTATAAAGAAAGAATATAAAAATATGAAAAACAGGTGGCCACCGATATCGGGCACAGGGTCCAAGGTACCGGTGGGTGTTTAGAGTCCCAAAGATAAAAAACCTCCTCACAATACGCGCCGTATCAGGGAGTACCGCCACAGTTTAAATATTAAATATAGAACAGTACAGTTGTGAAGCTACCTACTAACGTTCGTAACGTCACATTCACACACACACGCGCATTGACGCGACAGCACCGCGACCTTTAGTACTAACAGCACTGGTAAAGGTACATAAATGCTCGTCAATGCGCGTGCGTGTGTGAGTGTGACGGTTACAAACGTTAGTAGGTAGCTTCCCAACTGTTCTATATTTAAACTGTGGTACCGCCTTCTGAATCGGTCCATTTTTTATTTGTAATTATTTCTGTAATCTCCAATTCAATTTCACTCACAAACCACTAAATTGAAATGTGGGTATAATAAAACATTCGATACGTGAATTTACCTGAACTTTACGGAAACCAATAACTAGGGGGGCTTCAGCTTAGACTACCAATTAATTTGCGAAATATTACAAATTATACAAAAAATATTGACTTATACTTAAGGCGAATGCGACGCCTGGTAGCGGGAAATTCAAATATAAAATGTTTTTTTTCATATTTTACCTAAGTTAACATTCAATATGAGGCGTGATCTTATCTTTCATTCAATTCAAATTTAATCCGATAAACTTTTTAATCCAATAGGTAATTTTAAGAACTTTGCCACCTAAACCATATTATAGGACTAGCTTCTCCACCAGCGACTTTGCCCGCGCAAAACTTTGAATCTGTGGGAATTTCGGGAAATCCTTTCTTTTCTCGCAGGAGTCATAGGTCACGGGCTTGGGCCCTGCGTGCGTTGATGAGTCAGTCAGGACTTGGATTTTTAATGTACATACTTACAGAAGATGAGCCGATTTGGAAGACAATTGGAAGGGAGGTAAATGAGCAGAACACAATTATTATTGGCTTCTGGCAGATCTAATCAACATATACCTACAGAATGGTCCAAAAGTTGTCAAGCTTTAGTTTATTTTAATATTTTTATTGGAGGTTAAATAAAACACATAAAATTGATTACTTTGTATTTAATATTTTGGCATTGCGGCACTTCAGGTACAATTAATCTACTTACAAATCTAAGTCTTCAAAAACCCGTCAGTATATCCCTAAATATTAAAACAGTAGGATCGTTTTTCTTACAACCCAAGTTTAAGAAAATATATACATACAAATTGCGATTATTACCATTGATAACTGATTTTTTTTCTTGAAATTAGTTTGGTGCTATTTGCATTTTTTTACTTTGACGAAGACACAAATAATAAAAGAGATAACAAAAATTTGCATTAAAAAAAATATCTGAATTTGTCGGAATAAAGTAACCAAAGAACGGTAGGAACCAAGTTTTTGCCTGACTTCTTCTTGAATTAATTAATGAGATTTCCGATTTTAGAGCCGTAAGCACGAAGCCGTCCGTACGCATTTCCTGATGCGTGGAGGGGACCATTTCACATACTTTTCGTCGGTCCTCGGCCATCGTTATTCTGCATCAATCTAGTAATCTACCAGAAATAGTAGTAGTCTTGTATATTAATATGCATGTGAGGGATATTTCCCGGACCCAAGAATGCTTGTAACGATGGTATGAAACGTTTGCTCTTTAAATCAGCTGCTATTCTCAATTCTTCATTTAATAATTGTGGATATTCAGTGTTTTGAATTACTTTACGTCGAGGTTTAGATCCTGCTTTTCCTTTTAATTGTTGAGTTGGTGGTAGTTCTTGACTTGGTAGTACCTGTCGAGTTGGTGGTACTTGTTGACTTGGTAGTACTTGTCGAGTTGCTGGTACTTCTTGGCTTAGCTTTTGCGCTTGCTTTTTTCGCCAATTTTTTATCGTGTATAGGTTTCTGTCTATAGCTCGAAAAATCAAATCCAACAATTGCAATTCCTTTGTGGATGCGTTATTCAAATCGACTCCTTCAATAATTGTTTTGTACCTATTCATTACAGTTCCTATTTTTATCATCTTAACCCGTACAGTGGGCAGTGATGTATTTTGAGAGTCATTTATATTATCACCTGGTGGAAATAGTGAGTTATACTCGGCCGCTATTTTAGTATTCGATACAGTATCTAATACTGCTAAGGAAACAAGAAACGACAGGTCAGGCTTGGGAGCTTTAAAAGCTTGTCTATCTACACGTACAGGTACAACACAGCGTAACATAGGTGCAACGATATTTCTATCTTCAATAGTCGTTCTGTCGCGTTGAATATGTCTCTTTGCTATTGGAAATTGCAATTGGATGCCGACTTCTTTATTTGCCAAATCATTTGTATGTCTAGTAGTAATCCGCGTAGAGATTAGATCGACTGTCCTTCCAAACGAAGGCTTACAACAGCAGTTACATTTTCTAATAGGGCATGGGTGGACACATCTTATAAAATTCACAGTGTTGAGCAAAACCCCGAGCTTTAATAATTGAACTGCTAATTCTTCGCGTTTGTACCAACAACAAACGTTACTCGAAGTATATTTTAATTCCTTACCTGTAAACTGTTTTAGTTTAGATGCCTCTTCACTAAAGTTTTTTAAATGCGTTCTTACTTGACCATCTTTACCAATTTCATAATATTCTTCTCCTATATATATATTTATTGAATGCACGATTTTTTTACTATTGTTTTGCTTTTCGTAATGATTAGACCTTTGGCTCTGCTGTGATAGTCCCGGATCGAAAGCCAAAGACTTTGTGATAAGTTTTGGGCCTTGTACATCATTCATTGGTTTTGAAGCAAGTGTGCTTTTAATTTGTGCAAACCAAACGCTAGGAGCCATTTCTGTTTTCTGTAAACTAAATCCTACATATCTCTTTTTAGGAAAGCTGGTTTTGTTTTTGCAGCAGCAACTGCAATCGTTAATTGGACATCCATGTGGTTTCCTCATGAACCTTATCGTTTCAGGGGGATGGAGAGCTAATTTTTTTATAAATGCTTCTCTGTTATACCAACAGCAACAAATTACTTCATATATATTTTTACTCGTTTTCAACCTACGATAATCCTCATCATATTGCTGAATATTATGAATTCTTATGTATTCGTTGGTGAAATAATTATCATCTAGCGAATATATGTCAGCCACTTTTAGTTGATTGTCATATATTAGTCTACATTTAAAGGTCTGAGATTTGCTATACATTGGCAACAATTTATCCACACATATCGGAACGGTTTTTCTTATAGGAATTTCAATATTTTTCCTTTCAACACGTGTGAGTGCGTCCGTACGTATCGCGTCGTTACAATCTTTAAGGAAAATGTTAAAAGGTTTGCACATGGATAAAAGGGTTTTATTACGAGTAGCTGTTCGGGCTACTTTTCTATTTATTTTATCTATTTTTTGCGTTAAATTTTCGAATGACAAATCTTGCCTTTCTGAATATTTTCTTTTCAGTTTGCCTTGATATTTTGGATGACTTTCTGTGATTATACAGTCGACGATGTCATACATACGCATGTCAGGTAATTTCGTTTTGAATATCAGCATGTCGTCTAGTTTTGTTGTATAAACTATTGGAAAGCGCTTGTTTTCAGCAATATTCAATTCTGGTTGATTCGTCACGAAACTTGTGCTTGGCCCATCGTTGGAGTCGTCCATGGTGTCCTATAATAAAAAAAAACGTTATTTTCATATCGATAAACTAAAATTTACCAGTTTCAAAATTATTTCTTTATTTTTATCGGAAGGGTTATATATAATGCTAACGTACACAGAGTATTTATTACCTCTTGAACACGACTTATTCGTATATCTCGGCGTACCTATATGCGTCACCTTGCGTCACTAAAATAGACGTTCAATAAAACAGCTAGCCCTTTGAACTAACAACGCCATTTAATAACACGTCTAGTTTTACAATTTAATATTTTCGATAAACAGCAGCAGGTCTCAGAGCTGTTTGATTAAACTGATATTTTAACCAGTTTGCTGCAAGCTTTACATGTTTATTGTATATATAATATTTTATTCCCTTAAAATATATAATGACTTATAAATTACTAGGGAATAACAAAGAAATTCAAGATGGCAACACTGATGTGAATCTAATCCAACGCGCTTCCTAGACGATTAAATTACGCAATATTACATATACTGTGTAGAGTTAATATTGAAGATTCCAATATTTTTAGCGACTAAAATGTTAAAACCGAAGTAAAATTTAAAATACACACTTTGAAGTTAGGATATGACGATTCGTGCGTATTATGCTTACTTTCTTATCCCATAACGCTAACAACATTGTCAAAGATACTACCATTTTGGTACAATAATTCAGGACCATGCAGCAGCATGAGGCTGAAGAATAATAGGCAAGACTGATGTCAATCACCCGTATATCGCATGCGGCCGCTCGGACCGCACGCAACCACGCGCAAGTATCAAGAAATATGATATAATATATACTACACTTTGCGTCACACGATACACACAATGCATAACCACTGATATTACTTTACTCTTTGATTGAAGGCATCGATGTATTTTTTAATAAAATAAAAACAGCTTGACTGTTTCTTGTGTCGTTGACAGCTGCTGTCAGTCAGTGTTACCAGACCTTACCAGACGTGAGACGGAAGTCAAAGTCAATGTATTTATTACTAGCCGTTTTCCCGCGGTTTCACTCGCATCCCGTGGGAATTACTGCCCGTACCCGGATAAAATATAGCCTATGTCACTCGTGGATAATGTAGCTTTCGAATGGTGAAAGAATTTTTAAAATCGGTCCAGTAGTTTTT
>NWSH02000150.1:5153291-5172098 GCA_002382865.2 Heliothis virescens
GACTTAGCCTTTTTCTAAAGGACCAAATGCGGGGTAACAAGTAGTCCTTTAGAAAATGAGTTAAGTCTGACGGCTCCGGGCTCTCGGACCTTATTAACAGTCCGAAACAAATAGTAACATAGTCATACTTATTTAGATGACTTTTCAATGTGTAATGAAAAATAACGAATTTTCTGACTTCTATAACTTGGCTCACATCGATCCTACAGCTTTGGTGCCATAGTGACTATTGCTCCAAATAGCTTCTTCTAAACGTACGTACCAATTTTTTTTGTTGGCCGGCACTTTGAAAAAAGGCCCAAAAAAAATGATGTCCTTTACAATAAAATAAAATAAGTTTTATTTTATTATTTACCAAAATCCGTCAGTGTATACTAGCCGTATTTGAATGCGGCCCGTGTGTTAGTAGCCTTATAACCGCTCTGCCCTTTCACACAGACGCAAACGACACGGATTGATTTAATCTACGATTTTGTTCAATGAATTCTGAAATACTGTCATATTTCAACAACAACAAAAGGCCGCGCTTAGTAGTAGGTAGTAGTAATTTCCCGTCTCGTCTCCCGTAGTTTCAATTGATAATTATTCATGTATTTCAGGATTATATATCCAGGATACAAATCAACAGCTTTAAGAGAAGAAATAAAAGTTATGATGATTATATTTAAAGACCTTTTTATAATCAGGTGGTGTTACCAATAGAAGCGTCCCTCTCCCCCCATGACCCCCTCGCTAAATGGGAAGACCACACCGCGTGCTGGCAGATGTGCTACAGGGGCGCTCTCGGAGAGTCCTTGCTTCACGTACTCATTATCTGTGACACCAAGGTAACAAGATCTATCGCCTCAGATCCTAAAATTGTATCAAGCTTGATTTTGATTGTATTGAGAGGAAGACGAGGTATTGAATAAAAAAAACAATAATGAGACAAGGTTCATTTTATTTTGTTCTCAAGGATTTGTTATGTTCCAAAAATTACTCTACAGAATAAGTTTATTTTCAGATTCACACGAGATTAGCAAGAACTCTAGTAAAATGCTTTCCAAAACTATCATTGGATGTTGTCGAAGGCGAGGAATATTTAGGTAAGAAAGATACCTATTATGTGAGATAAATGTTTGCGTTTTTTACCTGAATATCCTACTTAATCGTATTGCAGGGGCGAGTTCTCTTCACCTCGCCATAGCGTACAGTAACAACGAGTTAGTTCAAGATCTAGTGGAAGCGGGGGCTGATGTCAACCAGAGAGCTATTGGTAAGATCAATATTTATGTAGAAAAGGGAAGTATTTTCTCTGCAACTGAAGAGACATCAGGGCTGAATCTAAGTGCACCCTGAAATAATACTCAGTATAAAATCTTCAGTATTTCTACGCATTCGGACGGACCGAAGTCTCGTGGTTTTCAGAAACTTAGTATACTTTGCGGTTTGGCTCAAGCCCATCTTTCAAGGCCGTTATAGCATCATTTTGTAGCCGATGGAGTGGACTGGAGAACAAAATCTCTTATTTCTCACAGGTAGCTTTTTCCTCCCCCGTGACCAACAACGTGTACCACCAGCGCGGCAGACAAATTACGAAGGCTTGGCATACTTAGGGGAGTACCCACTAGCCTGGGCTGCTTGCTGTGCTAACGAAGGCGTGTACAACCTGCTTTGTGACTCTGGGGCTGATCCTGACAAACAGGATTCGTTTGGAAACATGATACTGCATATGGTGGTCGTTTGTGATAAATTGGTGAGTTCATGTTGATTATGCAGCAAATAATACATACAGAACTTCTGATAAGAAGTCGTGCCTAAATTGCTGATTTGCCAAAGATCAAAGGGACTCAAACATTGTTAGTTACCTTGTTTAGCCCCATCTAAACCAGTCACGTTTTCTCCAAGGATATGTTCGGGTACGCGCTCCGCCACCCGAAGGTGCCAGCCAGTAACGGTCGCATGAACCTGGCAGGCTTCACGCCACTAACCCTGGCATGCCAGTTAGGTCGTGCGTCGGTCTTCCGAGAGATGTTGGAACTCTCTGCCAAGGAATTCTGGCGGTATTCCAACATTACCTGCTCTGCTTACCCCCTTAACGCTCTGGATACCTTACTTCCTGATGGAAGAACTAGTAAGTGTTCAAAACATTGAGTTATATTTTAGATGAAAATACATGAGTTTCTTTAGACCTTTCTATTTATTTGTAGACTGGAACTCAGCTTTATTCATAATTCTGAACGGAACGAAACAAGAACATCTGAACATGTTAGATGGTGGCATTATTCAGAGGCTATTAGAAGAAAAATGGAAGACATTTGCCAGAGTAAGTCTATCATTATTAGCCTTTTATTACTGTCCAGCCAAACTTTCGACAACACACAAGTTTCAAATGTTATGGCACGCTTATAAGTACCTCCATTCACAAGAAAAACAATAACTGATACTTCTTCCCAACATTAATTCCAGAACAAATTCCTGAAACGCCTTCTAATCCTGATGCTGCACCTCCTCCTTCTATCCCTCTCCGTCTACCTCCGTCACAGCAGCGCAGAGGCCGATGCTCACCCCGACTGGGGCTTGGAAGTAACTGACGCGAGGAGTGGCATCCGACTGGCCAGTGAGCTGGGAACTCTCGCTAGTACACTTTGCTATATTATACTGCAGCAAGGAGATGAGCTGAAGAATCAGGGCGTGGTGGCGTATTTCAAGCAGTTGGTGAGTCTTACATCGGTTATTGTAGGGTAAATAAGAATATCTTCAAGACCTCGCCAAGCCTCTATTAAAAAGTCTCATTCAAGTTTATAATTCAATTTTACAGTCTTGAAATGAAAGCGTATCTGAGCTGCTGATAATTAAAAAAAATATATAATAACACAGCACACGTGATGATAAATAGCTTCTAACCTGTCTAGATATTAATATTAAGGAAGCCTTTTTTTTATATCGATGGGAAATCATCAGTATGACCCCTCCCGCTGTTGGTGACAGCGGAAGGGAGTGTCAGACTTTTACTGACTAAAACCCACCGTGTTCCTTCGGGAGCCCTTTGTGTGCCAGGGCCGCGGTAACTCTTTCGAACAACCCGCAGCCCCGACGGGCTCTGGCCCTAGTGGGCCCCGCAGGGGTTTTAAGGAGGCCTTAATTGAATTCTAATTAATGCAAATATTTCTTTCCACAATCTCAGATCCACGAGCCAGCAAAATTCATCTTCTTGATGTCAAACCTGCTATTGCTTGCCTGTATACCAGCCCGTCTCATGAGACAGCCAATGCTAGAGGAAGCTTTGCTCATCTTCTTACTGCCGGGCTGTTGGTTCCTGCTTATGTTCTTTGCTGGGTGAGTGAACTTCTTTGAGGTAAAACTGTACTTGAATACCTTACCTTGGAATAACCTGAATAGGACACTTTTCATCCTAGGTCTCAAAGGTCTCAAAGAGTCGCACTTAAGAATATCTACCTACGACTTTATGAGACCCCTATGAGAAAGTAAAGATTAAATTGTTTTGTCACAGTGCCGTAAAGCTGACTGGACCTTTCGTGACGATGATCTACAGCATGATCACGGGTGACATGTTCACCTTCGGCATCATCTACTCCATTGTGCTGTTTGGATTCTCGCAGTCCTTCTACTTTCTATACAAAGGTACCAGCTGATATCTCTTTATCAGTGGCGTAGCTACGAAGGGGCTAGCCGGGGCAGTGCTCCGGGGCCCCCAAGCTCGGGGGCCCTCAGAACTTTCCAAAGTTACCAGGTTGCGATCTAAAAAAGAAAAAAAAAAAATCTCGCTCTGTTCGCGCATGATACATATCCCTTTCTTTTTTTTCTATAAGGGGCCTCATTTTTCTATTTGCCCGGGGCCCGCGGTTACCTAGCTACGCCTCTGCTCCTTATAGGACGTTTTATAGTCAGAAGCATGTTATACGAATATGTACCCGATAGGTTGTCTTTTGCGTCTTATTGTGTGGAATATGGTTTCCTTTCTTTCTTTCATATGGATATTTGCAGGTTTTCCGAACGTGCAGTCTACGCTGTTCTCAAGCTACCCTAGCACTTGGATGGCCTTGTTCCAAATAACTTTAGGCGATTACAGTGTGAGTTAAATACTTGACATACCACGTGAACCACCCGCCCCGCCTACCAAAGGGTATCCCTCCCCTCACCTCACCTCACCTCCCTTTCACGTTCTTCAATCCCATTACAAGGTCAAAAAATCATTTTTTGCGCCCCAAAACTTTACGCTTGCATGTTATCGTTCCACATCCGAACGATTTTAAGTCCAATATATCACATCTCATAACAAATAAACAATATCATTGTTCTGCAGTATACGGACCTCAGCATGACAACGTATCCAAACCTGTCGAAGACAGTGTTCGCGGTGTTCATGGTGTTCGTGCCGATTCTACTGCTAAACATGTTGATAGCCATGATGGGAAACACCTATGCTCATGTCATTGAACAGTCCGAGAAGGAATGGGTTAAACAGGTAACGATGATAAAATGATAATAGGAATGGCTTTTGTAACACTTGAGAAGTGTTGATTTTGTTTTCTTTCTAAAAGCATCGGTGGCGGAGACCAAAAACCTTCTAAAAAACTTAGGTACTTGTTCTTCTCACCATATGGATATTAAGTTGCTGGGTAATTTAGTTATAGTGGCCAGATGGGCAGTTCCTTAATATTATTGGTTCTTTCATTCTTTGACGTTAAATTCAAGATATTTGGGTGAAAGTTAGTCACCAGCTCATTTAATTTTTCAGTGGGCGAAAATAGTGGTATCTTTAGAACGTTCAGTGGCGCAAGAGGATGCTCACAAGTACCTGCAAGAGTACTCAATAGGCTTGGGCCCGTCTGACGACCCTCGGTATGAGGTGAGGGCAGTCATGGTCATCAAGAGCGCCGCCAAGACTCGGGCTAAGCAGAGAAAGGGCGCTTTGACTAATTGGAAGGTGAGGACTTTTATGTTATAATACATGTTGAATATATTTTTTGGAGAGACCAGAAATATTGAGTAAGGCCACAGATTCTTGAACCACAATAGCAACTAGATAATGGATCAGGGTATGGCCATCAGG
This sequence comes from Heliothis virescens, assembly GCA_002382865.2. Taxonomy (NCBI): domain Eukaryota; kingdom Metazoa; phylum Arthropoda; class Insecta; order Lepidoptera; family Noctuidae; genus Heliothis; species Heliothis virescens. The sequence goes on from NWSH02000150.1 coordinate 5,158,348, forward strand.
CAAATTGAAAATTTGGGACTCTCAGTCAAAGCGATTATTTTATATCGACTGAAGACTGAATTGTAGGTTTTCAGGGTATTTGAAATATCTTAATAGTACAATTTAGATTAAGACCACATTATGGCATTGGGCGTAAGCCTGTAATGGTATTGTATGGTGAGATTATAAATAAATAAATAAATCTTATTGTTTCAAATAATATCTGCCATCAATAAAACAAACTATGTATAACAGCGCGTTGGAAAAGTGACGATAGCGGAACTGCGTCGACGCGGCATCAGCGGCGAAGAATTACGTCGACTTATGTGGGGCAGGGTGTCCATATCCACACCTACTAAAGCACCATTGGGGTAAGTTTGAAGACTCATCCGATGAAACTATAAGAACAAGGAAGAAGCAAAGTTCCCCCGTGAAGGGTTCAACATATAGGCAAAATGATGGCGTCTTAGCTGATTGTCGGCCACGGCGGCTGTTCTCATATAAAGAGATCAGCCAGCTGCGCAGGAAATATTACAGTGTACACGCATTTGTGCAAGCACAGGTGCACTCCCTTTCCCTCATTCTCATAACCCGATGGGACGGCGCAGGACCGACATTAACGTGCTTTCCGATGCACGGGGTATATCACTATCACCAACTTCCAACTCCGGCTGCTTTCTGAAAGTTTCTAAGCCCCACGAAGCGATTTCTGCTCGACCCGGGAATCGAACCCTAGACCTCGTGCACATCAGTCGGCTATTGGACAACTAGACCAACAAGGCAGGCTAAATACACAAACATTCACTTAGTTATTGTACTCACCAATCTGGTCCTAGTCGGCGACCCGCGGCGGCGCCCCCGCCGGACTGTGTGACGTCATCAACCGGCGCGCTGGTACCGCACGCGGGAGGCGAGGGCATCGGAGTGGCTCCGGCACTCTCCTCAGCTCTCAACGTCATGGCGTTTACACAGGAAATGGACCTGGGCACTGCTGGAACCATTGGTATGTACAGACGGGGATATTCAATAAGTTAATGATCTACTTGCTTGAAGATTATCTGCAGTAAGATTTAGAAGAGACGATCTCTTCTCTTTTCACTAAGGGGGTCTTCTTATTTCAGGTTCAGAACATAAGCAACCGACTCCAGATTTGTTGGTAAACGGAAGGACAGCCCAAATGCCGCTTGTTTCAACCCCTAACCAACTTAGTGTGCCTTCAGCATTTCCTCAGAACAAATCTAGTTTAGAGATAGGATATACTGCCACTACTGTTGGTAGTACTATCCCGGCCCCAATATCGAGTACTGTCCAAATTCCAGTATCAGGAACCCAGGTTTCATATGGTATAATGCCCCAACAGGGTACGCAAATGCTCCAAGGTCAAATGCCACTGCAAGTTGGCCAAATGCCATACTCCAATCATATTCCATTAGCTGGTGCCCCAAGACCTCAACTCGCAGGTCAGATGCCGTACACAGTTACCCAGATGCCACTTCCAGGGGCCCAAATGCCACTTCCAGGTGCCCAAATGCCACTTCCAGGGGCCCAGATGTCACTCCCAGGGGCCCAAATGCCACTCCCGGGGGCCCAAATGCCACTCCCAGGGGCCCAAATGCCCCTCCCAGGAGCGCAAATGCCACTGCAAGGTGCTCAAATGCAATTACCTCCGCAAATACAAGTAACAGGTTCTCAAATGCTTCCCGGAGTTCAAATGCCGATAATGAGCAGTCAAATGCAAGTTCCTGGAGGAATGCAACCGGGTGTGCAAATGTATGCTCCAATTGCGTATGGTCCACAAGGAGGTATGTTTCCGATTCAGGGACAAATGTATGGAACTGGGATGCAACAAATGATTGAAATACAAATTCAGAAGCCGGGTAAGTTTCTTAATTCTTCTTCTCTAGTAGAAAAAAACTTCATATTCTCCATTTTGAGCCCTGTGTCTTAATCTGAATGCTTCTTCAGTGTCTGATGAAGTATTTCGAGACTATCTATTCGAGCTGATCAACTTGGCGGAGGAGTCACCGGACAACGCAGAGCTCAAGGTTCTTGCTGAGAAGGCCGCCGATCTGGACCACGTACCCGAAATCGATATTAATGTCTCTGTAAGTATTATTGGCGATATTTTAGTAACTTACAAGAACCTAACCTAATAGTTCATTTCTATCATTAAGTACGTTAGAAGATGACAGAGATATATAGGACCCCAAAGTCAAAAAGAGATAAAATATTGTTCACGTGGCAATTGTCAACGACAGCCAGATGAGCATCGGTTACCAGCTAGGGTGAACTGGGGAAAAATAGGTGCATAGAAGGCAGAATAAAGAAAATAAACAGTTTTTTTTAATAAAAATGTTTATTTACCAATTTAAATAATTTAAAACAGGTGGGGTAGGTTTATTACACGTTTACATAAATATATTACCAAATAACGATAAAACTTTTTAGGGTTCCGTACCGAAAGGGTAAAACGGAACCCTATTACTAANCCAATTTAAATAATTTAAAACAGGTAGGGTAGGCTTATTACACGTTTACATAAATATATTACCAAATAACAATAAAACTTTTTAGGGTTCCGTACCGAAAGGGTAAAACGGAACCCTATTACTAAGACTTCGTTGTCTGTCTGTCTCCAGGCTGTATCTCATTAACCGTGATAGCTAGAATGCTGAAATTTTTACAAATGATGTACTCTCTGTCAAGAAAGTAGCGGGAAAAGATCAATAATACACAAACTGTTTGTTATTCATCCAAATTTATTTTATCACCTTCAAAATATGCTCCTTTAGAAACGATACACTTACGCCAACGAATAATCCAATCATCAAAACATTTTTTAAACGCTGTTTCCGGAATTGAGGTCAGTTCTCGCCGCGAATTCTCTTTTATGTCTTCTACCGATTGAAAACGGGTGCCACGAAGTGGTAATTTGAGTTTAGGCAAGAGAAAAAAGTCGGCTGGAGCCATATCTGGTGAATATGGTGGTTGCTCGAGGGTATTTGTTGAGTGTTTGGTTAAAAATTCGTTCATAATGATGGCCTTGTGCGAAGGTGCATTATCATGGTGCAAAATCCAAGAATTTTCTTTCCACAAATCTGGCCTTTTTCGTTCGTATTTGCTCTCTTAAACGCCGCATAACACTCAAATAATATTCCTTATTTATCGTTTGACCTTCCGGCAAGAATTCCGAGTGCACAACACCGCGATAGTCAAAGAAAACAGTCAACATGACTTTGACTTTTGAACGACTTTGGCGTGGTTTTTTCGGTTTCGGTTCAGTTGGAAGGCGCCACTCCGAAGCTTGTTGACTAGTTTGCATGTCAAACTCGTAAACCCACGTCTCGTCACCAGTAACAATGCGTTTCATGAATGTTGGGTCGGAATTGACTCGTTCTAGCATGTCCTCAGCGACTCTCATGCGATTGAGTTTTTGGAAAAAATTCAGGTCTTTTGGGACTAGCCGAGCGGCAACATGTTTCATACCCAAATTATTAGTTAAAATGGTACGGATCGACTCGTGAGATACAGAAAGTTCGGTGGCTATCTCTCTCAAAGTTGAATGAAGATTTTCAGTCACTATTTCCTTCACTTTACAACTAGCCGGTTTGTCAGTTCTACTGCTTCAGCTTTTAAATTCAACTCAGAGAACTGATCTACTGTAAAACATTTTTTCATTTTGAGCTGAGACGATTTTTTGTAAATTATCACACTTTTTTTTTAGTCTTTTATTTTGCTTAATCAAATTGTAATTTTTCATTTGTAATATTTTTTTTGCTTGATTTATTTTCATAATCTTTTTCTTGAGGTAAGCTGTTCTTGGGGTGTCAAATATTGAGTCATGGTCCGAAATATACACATCTTTTAATGAGTCGTTGTCAGAAAGAATCCCTGCTCCCAAATTTTCTTTATGCTAAAAAAAATGTATTACACAGATTAATAGAGTAATTTAAATTAAGAAATCTTAAATACAGACTGTATCTACATTTCAATATAGACTATAGCAGCGGTCGGCAACCTTTTGGGAGGCAAGGGCCACTAGGTAGCAAAAAAATCTAACGGCGGGCCGCACTTGTGATACAACCCCAGAAGCCGAATGTTACTGTTGTTTTGGCCCCAAATTAACTTATTATAAGGTATGTGCTTCCCATTTACGGAAGCACACCAACCTTTTGGACAATATTGATAAAATAATCCGACATTCATTCTCGTCCATCTTAAATGTGGCCTTTTCTTTGGTGTCGGATTGGAGAAACCTCATGTAGACCTTCCGCTCTCGGGGAAGAGCGAAGGGGACTGTCAGTCTCTTACTGACTAAAACCTAACCCGTGTTCCTCATGTACCCATGTGTTGGAGTACCCTTGTGCAGGTATCACCGAAGCATTCGTTCTACCCCCCGACGGGTATTGGCCCACCAGATTGTCAGACGGGCCCCGTCTCCTACTGCGGCCGTCACCCCGACCGCAGGACTCCACTATGAGGCGCGCGTGGAACACGACGCCGCCGCCTCGAGGCCTGCTGCTGGTCGGACGACAAGACGCCCCGAGTCTGTTGTCCGCATGCCGTGCCCTACGATGGCCAAAAGTCGGCCACCCTACGACGCCCAGTGCGTCTGTTGCGAGAGGGGAGAGAAGAAGCAACCTCTCTCTCCCTTTCCGCCGCCTCCTTTGCGAGCATCATGGTCTCGCAAAAGGTGGCTACGATCTTAAATGTGGCCTTGGACGACTGAGCTTGGACTCAAGCTACGCTTTCCATTCGCATGGGAGGTCTCGGCGTCCGCAAAATTTCCAGTATNCCGACGGGTATTGGCCCACCAGATTGTCAGACGGGCCCCGTCTCCTACTGCGGCCGTCACCCCGACCGCAGGACTCCACTATGAGGCGCGCGTGGAACACGACGCCGCCGCCTCGAGGCCTGCTGCTGGTCGGACGACAAGACGCCCCGAGTCTGTTGTCCGCATGCCGTGCCCTACGATGGCCAAAAGTCGGCCACCCTACGACGCCCAGTGCGTCTGTTGCGAGAGGGGAGAGAAGAAGCAACCTCTCTCTCCCTTTCCGCCGCCTCCTTTGCGAGCATCATGGTCTCGCAAAAGGTGGCTACGATCTTAAATGTGGCCTTGGACGACTGAGGTTGGACTCAAGCTACGCTTTCCATTTAGGGCATGCAATATCGGAAGGATCTCAATTCCGGAATTGAAATCCGATACTGGAGAGCTAATTCCGGAATTCCGGAACTGGTTCCGGAATTGATACATATTTTTTTTGTTTAGGAAAAATCGATACATGCCACAAAGTTACAAGCTAAATACATAACCAATAACAGGCAAACACCATATGTCCTTAAAAGTAGTTAACTGTAACAAAATTCAATTAAAAATAACATGCACACAATGCGACAGTATAGAATAATTACAGAATGTGTTTATTTGCTGAAAAGTTCTTGTAAAACTTTACGAAATCTGATAATGGAGTTATTTTGTACGTCTATGGATCCACTACATTCATTCTATAATAGCCTACAAATACGAGATATGGGAAAATTTTGGCCAAACACAGTTTTTCTTGCAGATATGGCGAGTTATGGCATATCGAGGATTCCGACTTGGTACTCTCAAACGTATTCTGCTAAGAATTTCAGAGAAGTTTAGCTTGTTGGTCATAATTTTGTAAAAAAATCATAAATCTTGTATCTTCATGCGTTGTTCGAGAGTGGACATGTTGAACTGACAATACCTGACCAGGACGAGCCTGAGCTTTGGTCTGACAGAGCTGACGGAGGAATTTCTGTAGGCCTAACATTACTAGGTGTATTTTGAACATTTGGTGAATATTTACCATATCCAGGTCTCATTTTTTTTTATTTATACCTTTATTTCAGGCAACTAGGGCCCATAGAAAATACAAATACACATATATTTTATATAAAAATACTTATAGACTAATACATACAATTATATTTTTTTTCATTCATTTATTCCACATATTTTTACATTTTTAAATATTTTATAAATACATATAAAAAAAACAAAACATTTAAAAATATACAATTATATTAATTATTACTTAAAACTATTGCACACGAAGTGTCGGCGTCGTGTTTCGCTGACTGGTGTCATGTAGGCGACCACAAAACCGGCGGTACACAACACTTTTCGGCCAAAACTCTTCTTTGAGGAACTTCTCAAGATGATGCGTCGGAACTCGCACCACGAACGACTTGAAGTTCATATTGTGACGCGGTTCCAACCTCTCGACCCTCAAAGTCCAGTTGGTCTTGACGCGCATATACTCCAGACTATTAGACTACCTTGTACATTTGGCGATACTTGGACAGGCCGAGCCAGAATGGGGCTTTGGTCTGGACTCTGTACCTTTGAAGCTGGCCATAAGGAATTTCTGTAGGCTGAACATTGCTAGGTGCATTTTGAACATTTGGAGAATATTAACCATATCCAGGTGTTACTAGACTACCTTGTACATATGGCGATACTTAACCAGGACGAGCCTGAACGGAGCTTTGGTATGAACTTTGGTCCATTAAAGCCTGAGCAATGCGGGGGCCCATTCGATTAGTGGAATATTCCATAGACGTTAAATTGCGTGCGTTCAGAAGATTATAATAAAAAAAAAGTAAATAAATATCAAAAGTATGTGAATATCGGAATTCCGGAATTATTCCACTCAATTCCGGAACTGAAAAATCATCCGGAATTCCGGAGTTACGGAATTCCGGAATTCCGGAGTTGCATGCCCTATTTCCATTCGCATGGGAGGTCTCGGCGTCCGCAAAATTTCCAGTATTAATTTACCGGCTTTTATTTCCTCAGTCCATGCGGTCCATGGCACGGAAGAATTGATCAGGAAAATATTACACTGGTCAATTTTGAGGTGCCATGCATGGTTGACGCTATAAATTCCAGGAAAGTCGCATGCCCGATTACCGATCTGCCCGTCAACCACTGCTCCCAAAGACGGTGGGATGCGCCGCTCTGCAGAGTAATGTGTAAAAGTTTGATTGATATATCAATTACTTCTAGGGAGCGAGCGTGCATACTGGCTGTGGGTAAGTGGGAGTCGGGTCTTTGGCTCTTCACACTCCCGTCGTCAAACAAAGGCACCATATTTGATGACATCACTTTCAACCTCGCTGTTTGCCTCCGTCTGGGTGCTCCATGCTGCTCTCCTCATCGCTGCCACTGCAACGGCACACGGCATGCGAATATCTACGACGTGATCCGTCGCGCTCTTGTTACCGTCGGCATTCCAGCCGTATTTGAACCAAACGGGTTGGCACGTGACCATGGCAAGAGACCAGTCGCTATTTCCGTGGTAGTTGGTTAGGACTTTAGTGTGGGAAGCGACCTGTGTCGAAACTTGCTCTGCCGCTGCATAAGCAGAAAACCTCAATCAGCGCAAATGTAGTAATCTTAACGGCAACTATATGTTTGAGCCGTTTGGGGTTGAAACTCTCGGACCGTGGTGTCCGAGCGCTCACCTTCTGGCCGCTTCCCATGACCAAAGGGCTGGTTTTCATTTCGCACAGTGGTAAAGCATTGCCATTCAACGTGGTATGCTGCCAGCCTTTTGGTTACATTACCGAGTGACAGCGACAAGGACCAATTGTTTGATGCGCTATATTAGATGTAAGCTGTGTATAGTAGTAGTAATAGTTTTAGCTAAAGTAAGAATATAAAAACTCTGATGTATGCACATTTCATCGAAGCGCGTTACCTTCACACTATTGACTATACGGTTGCTTGCAGTTTTTTATGCATTTATTTTGATATTATTAGGACATTATTTACAAAACACTCTCGGGCCGCAAGTAAGAGGGGCGCGGGCCGCATGCGGCCCGCGGGCCGCGCGTTGCCGACCGCTGGACTATAGCAATGACGAACTGCAGTAGGTATCACAATAGTACAATAAATTTTGAAAGAGTTGAAAAGAAATATATGAAATCTATTAATTAAGTTGAGCGTCGTGTAATATCAACGCTCTTACATTCCAAAGCCAAATTGAAAATAGTGAAGTAGTGTTTTCTTTTTTACCTTAATTACCGGCACTGCTGTCTTTATCAGTTTACGAACATTTTTTTTCGTAACATACTTGTCACTTTCCACAAAGTGTTGAGAACAAACAGTTGAGTATGTCGTTGGCATCCATTCATCTTCTCGTCGTTGTGTTCTAACCACTTGTACCCATTTTTCTTTCATTAATCCGTCTTTAGGAAATCTAAAACAAAATATAAATTAATAGGTATTAAAAGTCAAATGTTGTTGATGTTGTTTTGTTAAAACAATATTGCATCCCTATATGGCCGTACGATCCCAACATCCTCTAGCATCGTTCGAACTGACAACACCGCGAGCCATTTTCTCGTTCTCTCTGTCACTCATACATGCAACGCACTATTTGTCTCGTTCGTGTAGGTGACAGCGCGACAGTGATTTTTGAGTAAAATTTAATTTATGATTTTCCGTTTTAAATAGATTATAAGGTACTTACAAATGAAAAGACACATCCTTCTTGCTTTTTACAGCCGGCCCAGTATAAGTATTGCACTTTCTGAACACACAACTAGGCATTTTTGTTTATTTTCATAAACCAAACTTCCGCTTAAACGTACGTTCGTATCGCAGCCAGACGCAGGACGGACTGAGATAGCTCAAGCTGATCAGCTTGTGTTTGTATCGGTATCGCCGCGCAAACGTCGGTAAAACGTATCAACCTCAGATCAGATTATCTATATCTATACATATAATAAAACAGTAAAAAAATCGTGTCTGTACCTACATTTAATATTTTTACAAAACAAAATATGATTCGAAAAAATAAATTGTCTGTTTGTATGTTTGTCTGTTTGCACACGCTAATCTCAGGATCCACTGGACGGATTTAGATGAAACTTGGCAGACATATAGCAGCAATTCGCTCTTTAACCCCTTAAAGAGCGAATTTCCAAAAAAAAAATCCGTAAAAAGGAGGGGGTAAATTTGTATGAAACTCCGTCAGTTTTGAAGCTAATTCGATTAACATTAATATTTGGCTATTTGGTTAGGAATTAAGAATAAGAATAACGCAATCATTATTTTTGGAAATTCTGCCTTTACGGGGATGAAAAAAGGGGGGTGAGTGTCTATGAAACTCCGTCAGTTTTTAAGCTAAATCGATGAAAATTAAAGCTGTTTAAAGCCCTTCGTTTTGTGACGGTGTCGCTGTTTTTCACACGGACAGCGTTATGTAGCTTTCTCGCGCGTAACTAGCCCCGTGTTCACTTTTACCGATAGATGGTGTTGTCCATACATTCTAAAAAGGCAGTCAATGCAATATGGTATGGTATGATTTATGATAAGTCTGAAACATCTCAACATCAGACGTTTAAGGTGAATGCGACGACTAGAAGCGGGAAATTCAAATAAAATCCGAAACTTCTTACAATTTAAATGTAACTATAAAAAACGTTTTATTGCGAAATATCATAGTTTCGTCAGTTTATCTATACTTCTATACTTATAATATTATAAAGAGGAAAACTTTGTTTGTTTGTTTGGTTGTAATGAATAGGCTCAAAAACTACTGGACCGATTTTAAAAATTCTTTCACCATTCGAAAGCTACATTATCCACGAGTGACATAGGCTATATTTTATCCGGGTACGGGCAGTAATTCCCACGGGATGCGGGTGAAACCGCGGGAAAACGGCTAGTAGTTCATAATAAGAAGTTTCAGAGTTAAACAAGGACATCAGAAATTACTTTGTGGGATATTATAACCGCCAATCATAAGATCACACCTCATATTGAATGTTAACTTAGGTAAAACATGAAGAAACCATTTTATATTTGAATTTCCCGCTTCTAGTGGTCGAATGCACCTTAAGATCTTTCATTTTGACGACCCGATATCGCTGGCATAAGCGACATGTTCCGCGTACGAAGTCGCGGGCAGAAGCTAGTATATTATAATATCATTGATAGTTGCTCGATTCTAATTAGAAAACGTTTATCATCACATAAACTGACTGAAATAAATACAACATCAAAATATACAAACAGTTGTTTAAAAACGACAAAACCCTTTTTGTATATGAAAGAGGCGCTGCCGTATTGTATATCTCTGGATCTATAACTCCAAACTTTGTTAACTTTGAATATAGACCTGTACTGTCCTTATTACCAGACGGCAGCACGGTCGGCGCGGAAAGTGGTGGCAGGCGCGGTGTCAGGACTGTTCGGAGTGGCCGCACCCGCTCAGGCTGATACCGGCTGGAAACGCGAGAGGAATGAGAACAGCGACAGCGATCCTATATCAGGTACACAGCATATGAGCCCAGTAATCCGTTGGGCCCAGGGCCTTTGCCTTTGATCGATAGGGTACAGACAACAGCACCCCGCCGCCGACCATTGCATACCACTTTAAAGTCCGCCCTGCCTTGCTTGGTCATTGGTATTGAAGCCATGATGCAAAACTATAGTCTGGCCCCAAGGTAAAAAGGTTTTACGAAAGTAGAATTATAGTTTAGGCAGATGTTTTTTCGTCTCCCCTAAGGAAAACATGTATTTTTTTCACAGAATCTGTTCTGTTGGGACGAGCGTCGCGAGCTCGCCGAGCTCGGTCGGCGTCGCGTCGCGCAGCCCCGCCACCGCCCCATTTATACGTACCGGCCAGGTATTTATATTAAAAGAAACATAAGAAGCTCGTGGTTAAGTCAAAAGCCGCGCGGATCGACCGACCATATGGTTAAGCAACGCTTCGCGCGATCGGTCCGTGGATGGGTGACCATCTTGTCATAACGAGTTCTTCCGTGTTTTGAACATCTTTGACAGTCGTTATGGGTAGTCAGAAGCCAGAAACCCTTAACTGGGTTGTGGAGGCCAGACAGGCAGTTACTCCATGTAAAACATTGGTTCTCAGCTGCATCCAGTTAGACTGGAAGCCGACCCCAACTTAGTTGAGAAAAGACTAGGCAGACAGAATTATATTACATAGCAAATATATCTATAGTTAATGATTTAAGTAGTAAAAGCTGACTGAATTGACTGAGATATACCTAATACAAATACATTTTTGGAATAGCCAGCCACTTAATATAACTCCAGCATTTCAACACAACAGTGTCAGTAAATCTATTGAATACAACTCAAATGGCTTCAACCTCAGGTCTATGTACTTGGTGGCATCAGAAAGCAGTGCTGTGGAAAGTGATGTGCCTTACGATGATCATCAGAGTTCCGGGAATAACTCGTGAGTACTTATTTAATGAAAAGTATTAAATTATATTTTGCATCTTAGATGAAGTGGTGTGACCTTCCTCGGTCATTTCCTGTTTATTTATAGACATAATTTACTAATCTATACTAATATTATAAAGAGGAAAACTTTGTTTGTTTGTAATGAATAGGCTCAAAAACTACTGGACCGATTTTAAAAATTCTTTCACCATTTTCGAAAGCTACATTATCCACGAGTGACATAGGCTATATTTTATCCGGGTACGGGCAGTAATTCCCACGGGATGCGAGTGAAACCGCGGGAAAACGGCTAGTAGTTTATAAGCACAATATTATCAGGCTTTCTGTCTTACTTCATAGGTGTTTACTATACTCTTTGTGTTTACTGTTATAATCAAGGAGTTTATGTTATAATGTACTCTGTGACTGTTATGCTTGACAGTGACAGCCAACAAAAGAAAGTTTGACATTCGTACACAGCGTTGCCAATGCTAGTAGTTCAAATTCCCCAAAAATCCAAGTGAAATTCCCCAAATTTGGGGAGAATAAACTTCGAATTCCCCACACAGATTATCTACAGAAAAGAAGCCAGATTGAATAAAATTTCAATAATATTAATGCAATTATTTATTTACATCAGAACTGGGTGCAGTTTTTGGCTATATAGTTGTAGAAAACATGATTTTAGACGGATTAAATTTTAAAACATATCACGCAACGGGTGCGAAACTATCGGCTGCTTGTCAGAGTGACTTTCTCTGATGTTCTGAACTGCTTAGAGCGCGTCAGAGTGCATCCCGGGTGTATGTTCTTAACGCAGCACAGATGAAATTATGAGATACTGAAACTTCAAACTGCTGATTGTCAAATTCTATGGGACTGCGGGTAAATTGTGGGAATCCCCGCATTTTCCCCACATGACAACAATCCCCACACGACTTAAAATTCCCCACAGATTGGCAACGCTGTTCGTACAGGTACAAAATTCCTACCATGATAGGGTTACAAGCCGTAAGAATTCATATTCCATACATATTTTTTGTTTCATAAAGGTTACAATGTCACGGATATTTTATGTGATTATTTTATTGCTGTAGCCAGTGGACCAGATGAAAGATTTGTACGTTACAATGCCACACCGGTTGAATTTCGCGCAAAATGAGCGCGTCTTATAGGAGCCTCCTTCCTCCTCCTCCCCTCTCAGGATCCTATTGCTATATTATCGTCGACAGGCTGTATTAAAACTGCTTTAGGTACTTTCACGATAAAATTACTGATCCGATTGAAATTCAATTTGGTAGTAACACGCTCAAGAGATGGAGGAATCAGTTATCTTGGGATGCGAATTATTTGTACATACTTATCACTTAAATATATTCTTGACTTCTTCATCAGAGCATTGGGGGATGTGGCCCGCATACGAGCCGCGCGACCTCTGTGCATCCTGTCTGCTACCGGGGCGCCTGGGCCCGATCATGTGCAGCATTCTATGCTGGTTGTTGGTAAGTTCAAATGTACTCGTAGATAAAGATGGTATAAAGGTGAATGCGACGACTAGAAGCGAAGACTAGAAAAAAAAACTTTGTAAAAAACGTTTTATTGCGCAATAAAACGTTTTTTACAAAGTTTTTTTTTACAGAGTAAGTTTCGGAGTTAAACAAGGACATCAGAAATTACTTTGTGGGATATTATAACCGCCAATCATAAGATCACCCTCATATTGAATGTTAACTTAGGTAAAACATGAAAAAAACATTTTATATTTGAATTTACCGCTTCTAGTGGTCGCATTCACCTTAACTGCTTTCGTAGTCAAGAGCCTCAGAAATAGCATAAGCTACTTTTTAACCAGTTGCAAAAAGGAGTTCTCCCGAGACGTGGGTCGAATAGCTGGTGAGATCAAGTTATTGTAATAAAATTTCTAAGATTATAATTTAAACAAAAAAATAATTTTCCTTGTACATTTTCGCCTGCAGCATTCGCTTAGTTTAATCAAGGAAAATTCGACTTCACAAAAAAGTTACAGTCAACTGCAGATTCTAACTTTAGGCAACACGTTGATTATTTCAATTTGTAGAAGCGAAGCTAGATACGGTTTTTAGGGTTCCGTACTCAGAGGGTAAAACGGGACTCTATCGTACTCTCTACTCGTCCGCGTGTCCGTCTCTCCGCTACCAGTCTGTATCTCAAGGACAGTGAGAGGTAGAGAGCTGAAATTTTCTCAGATGATGTATTTCTATTGCCATTTTAACAACAAATACTAAAAACAATAAACAAATTGTCAAAACGAGGGTTTGTCAACGACTATTCATTGGCTTATTTCTTCTTGTACATTTGTCATATATAAAATCTATAACTATTATATACTACCTACTTTATTTACCATTTTGATACAATCTATACTTCTATACTAATATTATAAAAAGGAAAACTTTGTTTGTTTGTTTAATGAATAGGCTCAAAAACTACTGGACTGATTTTAAAAATTCTTTCACCATTCGAAAGCTACATTATCCACGAGTGACATAGGCTATATTTTATC
>NWSH02000150.1:5186877-5208225 GCA_002382865.2 Heliothis virescens
CGCCGCCGCCGCCGCCTAGCCGGGGAAACAGGACGCATGAGATGGGTATACGATGAACTTACGTAATAATAAGAAATAAAATCTGTCATATGTTGAAGGAAATGTGTCACCGTTGTATCGAAAACGATGCTTCACAAAAGATCTCGAACAGAAAACAACTTCATAAGCTTTTGTCCCTCTGTAACGTACGAGGATGTTATTATGCAGTGAAGAAATACTGTAAATAAGAAACAAGAAGTAGTATATGTCCTTACCGTCCATTCCTTGCTGTTGTTGCTTGGCTTGCTGCTCAATGGCTTCGGCTTCGCGCATCAGTCCCAGCGAGCGGTAGTAGTCGATCCATTGCTGAGAGTAGTCCGGCTGGCCGGTCGCAGGGTTTATTTGCACTTGTTGCTATACATGGAGAGGAATTACAGACTGTAGTGTTTTTGTACGAAAGTATGATATGTATTTATAAGTGGTGTAGACGGTAAATGATATTACATTAGGTATTTTAAGAGGAATTCAAGTTCAAGAATTGTGTGCCATAGAACAAATGCACTGACAATGACCACATATTGTTATTGAAATACAATATTTTGTGTAAAAGCACTTAACATGTAACGGATGAGTGATTCATATCTCTTTTGTTCATTTGACATTCATAAAGGCTGATTTTCAATCTATCACCACCATAGTTCGGGTAGGATAGGGATATTTTCGTTAATATGTAATTACCTGTGGCGCCTGCGGCTGCGCAGGCTGGTGCCAGTGCGGGTTGTAGCCCCAGGCGGGCGGGCCGGCCGCGCCGCCGCCGTAGTACTCGCCGCCCGCGCCGCCCACGCCGTTACCGTTACCGTTGCCGCCATTACCGCCGTTACCGCCTTCTTGGATGAAGTTTACTGGCTGGAAGGGTATTAAGGTTATAATATCTAGCAATAATAATTTTATATGGAGAATATAAAAGTTGTTAAATTCAGTCTTCTCGATTTGACTTCAAAAATACTTGGTGACTTTGGGTTGATGTTAGATAATTTTTAGGAAGTATTCGATAAGGCTCCAACATAAAACAGTGATGCAGCGCCGCAGAAAAAATATAGGACACGGAACATCGAAAAAACATTATCATGTACTTAAAAATCGTTGAGCATTCTGTCGTCTCAGTCAGTTTGGGCAATAAATCAACATCGAGTTTCAAAATCTAATACATATATGACCCATACCCATCTCCATATATCAGGTACATACCATGCCGACTTTCTCCATAATGATTCGCTTGCAGTGTTCAACAGCGTCGGGGTGTCCGCGTATGTAGAAGGTGCGGTTGTTGCGGTCCGAGCCCTGCGCGCGGCGGTCCAGTTCGCAGTGGGCACCCGACGCCGCGTTTATTTGCTTTATTACTTCACCACCTAGTATAAAATATAGTTATGTTAGACTCAACTCATTACATAGGAAGTAAAGATGAAATAGTAGCTGCGATCTTGGGACGGTTCCCAAGTTTTTCCGTTTTAAAATGAAATGATTGATTAGCTGTTTCACATCTTCCCATGGAAACTAATGCCAGTACCCGGACAAAATAAAAACCATGTTATATAGTGCAGCTTTTCAACAGTGAAAGAATTTTACAAATCGGTTCAGTAGTTTTAGACTATGTGGTTCTGACCATATGGTACAGTGGTATTTACTTAGTAAAAAATGTTTCGTCTTTATTATATTAGTATAGATAGACTAGAACATCTCTATGTGATATGTGGTATGTGTATGTGCTGTTTTATCAAACTGTAAAAGTTAGGGGAAAGAAAATGCACTATACCATGTCCTAGGCAACTGGATTATCTACAAGGACAGCCTTGGCTAGCAGTACATACCCCTGCCGATGATGAGGCCGCACTTGACGTTGGAGACGGTGAAGGTGACGCGGATGTCGTGCGCGTCCTGCCACTGCGAGTAGTCGCCGCCGCCGCGCTCGCCGTTGCGCTGCGTCGAGCCGCCGCGCCCGCGTCCCGACCGCACTTCTTGTTCGCGTCTCTACAGCAACAACGTTATTATACACTAGCTGTGCCAGGGTGATAACTTTACCCGGATGAAATATAGCATATAAAATTAGCGGATAGCATCTCAAAAGTAGACACTTTTTCCTGTTTATAATATTTGTAAAGAGTAGACTAATCATTACAGGTATATGCCATTTTACAGTCACAAATTTACAGACAACTGCAGACCAACCTACCTCAATCTGTCCAATTTCACCAACCGAACATTAAGATTCCACTATTGTTATAAGATTGAAAATCTATTGCAGAAATTTGACTGATTGTGGTAACTTGATGTGCTGTCATCTGTACCATGGTCTAATAGTAGTGGTCTATGAAGTTGAAACTAGCGCTATCATCTTAAAATGACTATGGGCAGGTATTTAATTATGTCGACTTGTAAACAGTAATCATACTCACATTTACACTAGAGATGAGGTCTTCAATCATTTGTCTGGCTTGCTCAACTTGATGCGGCTTGCCTTGTAGGTAACATCTGTAGCAATATCAAAATATTGTTAATTTGATCTTAATACAACGCCAATAATATTGGACACTAGCAGATATAGATGGGATTTTTATTTTCTTTGCACCATATTGTATCCAAGAGGAAATTCCTTCAGTACCGGGATAAACTATAGCTCGCCAATAACTAAAAAGTTATCAAAACCTTGCAAAAAAATACAAAAAAAAAATTTCTTTACTTTCGTTGATGAGAATTACCTTTTGTCTCCGGGTCCATCGTCTCGTTCCTGATGGAACTGAACCCTTGCACCTGTCTCCGCCTGGATCTTCTTGATCATATCACCGCCGCGTCCGATAACGATGCCCACCGCTACTTTAGGTACTAGCACCTGTTAATAATGTTTTATTTTAGAGAACTAATGACAATGAATCCTTATGAATATGCATGCATATTGACTAGGCGTTCCCACTAGGTGTAGCTGGTTTCGCATAACTATCTACAGTTCCTACAGTCCGTGTATTTCAGCACGCATACAGAATTACGTCTGTGGCATATTCAAGATGCGTGTACGCGTAAGCGACTACGTGTACGTTAGAACGCATTTATCTATAAATCTATACCAATATTATAAAGCTGAAGAGTTTGTTTGTTTGTTTGAACGCGCTTATCTCAGGAACTACTGATCCGATTTGAAAAATTCTTTCAGTGTTAGATAGCCCATTTATCGAGGAAGGCTATAGGCTACTTTTGATCCGGGTNGATGCGTGTACGCGTAAGCGACTACGTGTACGTTAGAACGCATTTATCTATAAATCTATACCAATATTATAAAGCTGAAGAGTTTGTTTGTTTGTTTGAACGCGCTTATCTCAGGAACTACTGATCCGATTTGAAATATTATTTCAGTGTTAGATAGCCCATTTATCGAGGAAGGCTATAGGCTACTTTTTATCCGGGTACGCGCAATAGTTACCACGGGAAAGCGGGTGAAACCGCTGGCAGAAGCTAGTATAAGAGACAAACTCAGAAGACCTCGTGATATTGGCGATTCAACTTTGTGAACTACTAATTATAAGGTGGCCTGAGAGAAATGTTGCTTGAATTCAAAGGGTTATTATATATTAATTTTACACCAATATCGTAATTAAAACGATTGTTTGTTACGATTATACATAGTTACTTCCTCGTGTCGAACTCTGTTAGTCCTGAAAATTATCTTACAGAGGGTCCTCCATACGTTTTTAAACTTTCGCGATTTGTACACATATTTAAGATAACCAGACGGGTCTTACTCGCGATGAAATTATAAAGGTTTTACGATACCTCTTTTCTCCCACTTTTCAGGGACTTCTTTCTTTTTACTTTTTTCAGGGAGAAAAGAGGTATCGTAAAACCTTTATAATTTCATCGCGAGTAAGACCCGTCTGGTTATCTTAAATAGGTCCTCCATACCTCAGTGGCGTTGGTAGCGAGTCCATTGCCCTGGTCGTGTCCTGGGTACGAGTCATCGTACTGTGGCTGCCGCTGACCGCCGCCCTGCTGCATGTCCTTGTCTGCCAGGAGCTCGTAGACCAGCTGTTTAGCGTGCTCCACCTTCGCTGGGTCGCCTGAGATACGCAGAGGCTTCTCCTACACACGTGCAAAGGGGTGTAAATGAAAGTGGTTGCATTGTTGTCGGCAAACTGGAATATTGGCGGCTCGGAATATTGTGAAAAATTATAGGTATTCACAATATTCCATCCCCTTATATATATAATAGGGCTTATACTATAAGGAGATGGTGACGGTGCGATAGGGGTACGGGCGTATGGGCCACATGCGGGGACATATTGCTCGGGAATTATTTGCGAGCTGTCATAGAGTTTTGCGAGAATTGTAAGAACTGGTTTCTATGATATAAGAAGTGGAAACGAGTTTCGTAGCAGTAGAAGTACCTAATCAGTCATTTTCTTTTCCATTAAAATTTAATTTTAAGAAACTATTTTGTTACTAACAGCAGTAGGTACTCAAAAATGTCATGATATAAATAAAAGATTGAAATCACAAAAAAAGAGAGATTGTCTATCTGTCTAATATCACCAGTCCCTAATAATCTAATTTTCCTATACTTACATATTCTGTGTTAGGTCCGTCCTGAATGACCACCATTTTAGCTCCCGACTGCTCTTGAAGCTGTTTGATAGTTTTGCCATTCTTGCCAATGATGAGGCCCACTTTAGGCCCTGGCAGCATTATTTCATCCTGCTTAAATAATAAAAGGAAATATTAAATTACTGTTTTATATTTATTGACTATAGCCCAAGTATACCGAAAACATAAACGCAAGTTTTCTTATAACAATTGTTTACTATGAATTTGCATGTTAATGAAATTAGAGTAATCAGTCGTTTTACGAAAAATTGACGTTTTATGTTGCTGACAGTGCAAATGGGCCTAAAGCAAAGCAGTGTGGTACTTTGACTAAAACTAGGTGCGATAAAATATTCCTAAGTGTGACTTGTTTTACTACACACTACTAAAACATAAAAAAGGGGCGTGGTTACGTTTAATCAAAGTAAATATGTGTGTAATGTTTAAAATTAAAATCTATCTACAACTAAAATATTGCTAATTTTAAAACTAGGCTTTTCTTAAAGCATTCTACTATAATAATTGGTCTTTATACATGGTTATTGAATAACTAAAATCTAACATGCACATCTATGAATAAAACAATCTCTATCCACCGTCTTTTGTTTATAATAACCCAGAGATTTTCACTTACGGCCGTTCCCAATATTTTATCTATCTGCTGATTTGCTTACTAGAGATAGAAAATTGACATTTATATCGTCAAAATTCTATCTCCAGTAAGCAGATCAACAGACTGAACTTATTGAATAATGAATCTAGGTACTACGTAGCGTGCATATCAAGGCGATCTATCTATCTATTGAAAACGTGTATAAATAAAATGGAAATTATTTATATGATATGAAAATGTTTACTCACGTCACAATTTTGCACCCAATCCGCGCGTCCGATTGGTACGTTGCCCTGCGGATTCAAGCATTGAGTCACTACTTCCTATCCTACCTGTCGACCACACTTTCTTGCTGTTCACTGGTTCTTACTAACAGAAGTAACTGACTTCAACAATACTAATCCTGCTAATATTATAAGCGAAAGTTGTATGTAAAATGTATGTTTGTTACTCTTTCACGCAAGAACTATTAGACGGATTTTGATGAAACTTGGCAGTAGTAGGTATAGCTTATTTATCAGAATAACATATAGGCTACTTTTTATACGGGTACGGGAAGTGGTTCCCTCGGGAAGCGGGTGAAACCGCTGGCGCAAGCTAGTAATCTTCAATAAAGCTGAAACCTTTTTTTGCGCAAATCTTAGGAACAGGGTGGTTGGAAAAATTATTGCAATTTCAGATAGCCCATTTATCGCGGGAGGCTATACCATTTTATTTCTTTACTGATTTATCCGGGAGCGTGGAGTAATTTATGAAACTGGGAGCGGAAGCTAGTATTAATAGGTTACAATTTGAATTTAATAAATAAAAAAAATAATTCATAAATAAATATAGATCAGGTACAAGAGTAAACAATAGACAAATAAAATTATTATTATTATAATCTTGTTTTCTAATAGCACTTTTACACTAACAATCTATTTTATAAAATAAATAGACAGAATAATTTCTAGAGAGATTTGCATAGAATTAAAAATGAATTTATATTGTTAAACTAATTCTAACAAGCAGCTGTATTATTGGGAAGTTATTTATCAGAGTTTTTCTTTCCAACCATAACAGTTTGGGTATGCTGTCCTATTGTAAATTAGACGTCAAAATGTGCAAATCTAATTAGCCTAAATTTTATAAACGATGTAGACTTCGCCTTTTGTCTAATTACCCAGTTTCTAATGTATAAATAATTAATTTCACTAAATATTGGCTATTATTAGCAAGAACCAAGTGAACGGAACCGTATGGGCCGACCCAGCAGATTGGGTGCGAAGTCGTGACGTATGTACAAGATATACATACATAGATCACGCTTTACCGCCGATGTTTTAATATATTCCACAACCAGCTGAAAAGCTTGTTATTCAATGTTATTATAGTTAATACCTCTTAATAATTTTAATATGTGATACTGAATTTCTCAATTCTATGAAGATTTATTTAGGATTTTTATCTTGGTAACTTCAAAATGAAATTGGTCCATTGATCAATATGGAAGTATGTAAATTGACATACTTTTACATTCTAGTACACTAAGTTTCAAGTTCACCAATAACATATTAAATTTTTCTTAAAACAACTGTTTACTCTAGTTGAACTTGAAAATTCATAGTAAGCAGTTGCTTTGAGAAAATTTAAGTTTATGTTATTGATGAACTCGGGTCTATCTGATATTTAAAAACTAAGCTGTGCAGTTAATTAATCAGCTCATTATTTATTAACAAGTGTCCTGTATTTATGGGTTATTAGGCCTCCACCGTGTTAGTAGGTTAGGTAACTTACAGCGAGCGATCCGCCGCCGCCCCGGGGCATGGGGGGCATGCCGCCGCCGCCGCCGCCGGAGCCCTGCCCATCAGGGTGCTGCGGCGCGTTCTCTCGCCCGCGGTGGTTTACTATCTGGTTCACGAGCTCCCTGAGATACACATCACATCATACAAACTCTTAGAATAGACTTTTGAGATAACCAGATAAAAATTACTTCCAGACATAAATGTAATTTGATACGAATTTCATGCCACTCTATTCAGCAGTTTTAAGAGAAAACTTACACACAAAATAGTATGGATTGTTTAGTTCCTATAAAAAGGTTAACATTAAATGTTCAAGGCTAGAAGTTCATGTTTACGGTCAATGTTATTCACCTTTGTATGACCATTATCTAATCAACTCCATACAGCCATAGCGACTCCAATCTCCTGTCTGCGCAAAGGCTGGTGTTCTATAATATTGGCTGCGTAGCTGGCTGAACACCTTAGGCCTGGACGCTGTTACAAATTTACTTACTTGGCTCTCTGTATAGCTTCCCTTGAGCCGGTGAGCGTGCACAGCCTATCCGGTTGGCCGCCAGAGTCAGGCGCCATTTGTATCTTGCAGCCAGACTCGGCCTGCAAGCGCGTGATCTGCTCACCCCCGCGACCGATAACTATGGGCAAAGAATAATCGTTTTATAAGTAGAAATGAAACGAGCTATTTGGTAGTATACTTTATTTGTATGAACTTTAATAATTACTACTAAAAAATGAAAAGCAGAGATCTATTCTCCTCTATGTAGTAGCACTGTTATTGCAGTATGTTTGTTCTCGAAAGTCTGACTATACTAGTGTAACTAGATTTTGTCTATCTAGATATTCTGAAAGATGGAAGACCAAAACATGACCGAGAAGTCGTCAATAGGGTATATATGCATTGACGTTACTGGTAGAACTTCAACAGTTTAACTACGAAAGTGTTTACTAACTCTGGCTAAAATTAACTTAAGATTTTATACTGTAATTGAAATTAAAAGAAAAAAAAATCCCTAGAAATGTGGAAAAAGGCAGATACATATAAAGCTTATTAACAAGGGTATACTTACTAAGTCCCACCATCTTATCGGGCACCCGTATGTACTCGTTGAGTGTCTGGTCGGGCATGAGACTGGCGGGCGCGCTGGGCGGGGGCGGCGGAGCGGCCGCGGCTGCCGGCGCCGACCGGCTCGACGCCGGGGACCCACCACTTGGTGCACTGAACATATCACTACATATACATTACTAGATGTACCTTTCTGTTTCAACCGTGTCCGAAAGAAAATACTTCAGAAATACAAATGTTTGAAACAAAGACA
The DNA here is from genome assembly GCA_002382865.2 of Heliothis virescens. Taxonomy (NCBI): domain Eukaryota; kingdom Metazoa; phylum Arthropoda; class Insecta; order Lepidoptera; family Noctuidae; genus Heliothis; species Heliothis virescens. The sequence continues at coordinate 5,195,196 of NWSH02000150.1, forward strand.
GTTATTTTAACATTGTTTTAAAGAAATTAGATAAAATAAATTAAGTATCAGGTGCCAAAACTCAACAGTGTGGAATGTTCTTTATTTAGAAATTGAATACCATAGGAAAGTTTTTAGTTTTATGAAAAAAAAATGTCTATAAATATATCAGTAACAGACAAGTGTGAATTGACAAATTGGCAGACCATATCTACAGTTAACGGGAAATACATTACTGTTAATAATTCATTTCCTAATTTATTTTTTAACAAAAAAATTACATTAGTTGTCACTTCTGGTGCTGACTGTAAATTCTCATGTCATTTAAATTTGGCACCACTACCATGTTATACACCTTTTCGAAATGGTGAACTCTTAATTTAGTAAAATAATAATAATATTTCTTGAAACTCTAGAAACTAAATTATCTACACTAATATTTTAAAGAGGCATAGTTTTTGATTTTGCAATTTTGTGATCTACTGAACAGCTTTCAAAACTCTTTACAAATTATATTATTAAAGAACCTTATAGACTACATCTTATACAGGTATGGAAAGTTGTCTCTTTGGACAAGGGTTTATTATAGGAGTAACCAAAGAAGTTGACAAAGATATGCTACCTCATTTGTGGTTGTTGTTGTTGATACGGTACTTCGACTGAAGCTAATTTCTTCGCATTCGGTTCTGGACCCTCCTCCAATGGCCTCTTGCTTCCACCTCCTTCGAGCTTAGCAGCAACCTGGACAGAATTAATAAGTGTATAGCTACCATTGTGTTTTTTGTTTATTTTATACTATGAAAATTAAGTAATGTAAAGGAAGAAATGGAAGCATAAAACAACCCCAAATTAAATTAGAAGGAAGAGAATAATAATTTCGAACTCAGCAACTCTGTATGGTGAATCTTTTGTAAAACTAGTCTTATAAATTCCTTTATTTATTTATAAGACTACTTTTACAAAAGATACACCTGGATTCATTTGTGAGGTCTTTAACAAAACATTAGTATGTAATAATTGACTAATGACTTAGATAAACAATTTACTCATTATAGTAATCACGAACTTTCTAAGAAATTATAAACATTTTTAGATATGAACACACCTTTTTAATACATAATAAGATCATATTGTGACTTGATATACACATATGAATTTTAGGCTGTTTTCATATTAGAAAATTGTACATAAAAATAAATAGAAAACGCTTTACGAAAAAATAAATATTGGTCAACTTAGGACTGAGTAAAGTACATATTGGTTAGTTCATCTGTAAAAGGATTTGGACATGTTCTTAATAATACAGCACACATCTAATTTCCCGCTCTGACTTGACTTGTAGAGACTGGGGACCGGTTAAAATATACAAACAAAACACTACTGCACATGAACGAGGCATCAAATAGCTGCCTTCAGAGATGCAAAGTTATTTGATGTGAGCTATATTAAGTAGACATTGTATCAATTGTATGAAATTAGGAACTAAAGGATACCATTTTGAATTTTCTACAATAGTTTAATCTTATTTTAATGGCTGCTGTATACAGTATTTCAAGTTTGTAAATTTATTACTTGGAATATGTAATCAAACACTAAATAATTAACCATTGAACAGGATTGGACTTAAAAACTGTTAGTTTAAAAGCCACAATAGTTTTTGGACATAACAAGCAACTAGGTGGCATATGATTAAATCCTTCTTTATTATTTCTATCTACATCCTGTTGGTAGCAACTTCATTTTAAAACAAAATGTAAAAAGGGACAACCAGAACATACTCATTGGCAAATTGCAGTAAAAATTGGCAACAATGTAGCACCTGATTTGTAAAATTTTGTTGCTTATTACAATTTCACTAATAAATAATAGAAAAATTTGTGGTTATTAGATGGGAGAATACCATTAGTGAAGTATTATTACTACAAACAAGTCCAGAATGGAATAAAGTCTGAACAACCTAAGTTTGTCGTCGTATGATTTATTCGCGCCTATTGTGTGCCACAACGCAGTAATATCTGCCGCGAAACGGCACAGCCGCTCGGCATGTACGCCACCCAAAATCAGCCGGGCCGCAAGGGCTTACATCTAAACTACACGACACCATAGAATTTGCTAATTGCACCCATTAACCATCGCGAAAAATACAATCAATAAGTAGGTTAGGTAAAAGCATCTTACCAACGATCCATCAAAAGAACATCAATAGTTTGCTCAGAAAAGGGTAGGTTGGAATAAAATCTACTTTTAATTATTGACAATTACCATGTTGAAGGTATAAACACAAAATATTAACGGTAAATAACACGTAAATGTCAATAGACGCGATTTTTGTAAAGAGAAGATGCGCTTACCAATCTAGCACGTTGTACAGCAGCCGCAAATCCCGCCGTTTGGCTATTGTTTTGAAGCGTAGCCATAGAAGAATAATCACTCATATTTGAACCCAATTTCACATTCAACCGCGTAATACCGCAGCCATTAAAAAGGATCAAAATGACCCAAAAACTTTATGAAAGGTTTCTCTCGCAACGCAAGTTCGTTGCGAGAAAGACGCGGACCATAGACAAAATGAGAGATGTTTTAAATGTCGCTTACCAAAAGTATTTCTTTTTGTATTTATCTACGAACTTGTACAATTAATGAGTTCCCTAATATAGCTGAACCTTAGCAAGCTAAAATAGAACAATACTAGAGCTATTTTTCATACTGAAAACATGCAGATGAGTTTTAAGAAAAGTCAAAAACGTTGTCTTTGGTTGAAACTGAAAATACGTTTAGTTTTTGCCATCCATTTTACCAAAGGAGGATTTATTTGATAATAATTAACGATTCACATTTTCTATATGGAAACTATTCTCAAAAATAAAAAAATATAATAAAAAGCGTTATCTTAGGCATTAAAAGTACTATTTTAACAAATTTTCAAATGGATGAAGTTATTGATTAATAGTATAGTTTTTCATAGCATTAGAATAATTAGGAAATATATAATTATGGATGTATAAGACTTTGTTTTTAGATAAGCTTTTAGTTAAGTAACTTATTAACATTAAAAATATATATCCAATTTAAATTGATTGGCCTATCATATTCTTGGCATTTATCTAAATGGACACAATCAAATAGTATAAAATGGTAGTCAAATCAAATATCAATTTATTATTTACAGGAAATGCCTATAAAGTGCATAAAATGATTTAATTAAATGATAAACAACCCATTTAAGGTTTTTCAAATTGAAAATGATAGGTCGATGCACCGAGGACAACAAAACGTTCTAGCTTTTTTTTCTATGTTATGGGTGCGTGCATTTGTGTTGTCCGGTGTTTGAAGACGCTTGGAATTCGCTTTCAATTTCTTCGTAGGAAAAATGTCGGGTGATACCGATAAAGCGAAAATCAGTGACAATCAGGTATAGTTGTGAAATATGTTTTTGTATTAATTTTCTCCGTAATAGTGCGCGTCTAATAAGATGAATTTGACCTGTGTAGTGGTGTTATTTCCGTGTTATATCACTAATGTTTGCCTGCGTCTCAACATGGCTGACAGAACGTTTGCTTCCCGCTAAAAGCGGGAACTACGCCACGGAGGGTTGTGATACTAGTCAATATTTTGCAATAAAAACTGTGAATGCCATCTTGATCAGTTATCGAAACTGATTCTAATGGGATATTTTTCAGGATTTCGCATATTTTGGCCACCCCCGCCCCTTTGCATTTCGTTGCAGGGCCTTTGTTAATGTGCACGATGTTATATGACATTGATATGAAATCCGCATGACCTTGATATTTGGTTTCTTGCGATTATTCCATTTTAGAGGCAGCGTGATATGTTGTTGTTCCACCGAGTCGCGGCCTCGCGACTCATTATTTACGCTCGGAACTCGGCCGGCGATGTAAATAAAACATAAGTATCCTTTCGGGGGCCTTTATTGCTGACCTCTTTAGTTTTTTTTCCGGTAGATTTTTTGTGTTAGTACACGTTTATGGCGCGAACGCAAAATAATTATCAAGAAAAATGTTGAAATGCTCATCGGATTTGACAAGAGGGATGTAGAATATTCCTTTTAATGGTAATCCATAGATATATATTGTATGTACACAGCTCTATACGTCTTACTGTAGTGCTAGAAGAGAAGTATTGAAGTTTGTGACTTGCGTCTATTTACATAAGGTTGATAATTGAGTGACGGCGCGCGGAAGTGACGCCGACTTCACCAATAGAATGGTGTTCGACATGAAGATTTGGCATTACATGGTTGCAATATTTTGTATTTTTATATAAGAATGTTGCTATTTTTATCGAAAAAGTATTTAAAATTGATATACTCGTGTAAAAAAATATGATTTTTTTATCAATGTGTCAAGTAGTTCTACAACCCAGGTACTGAATAGTTTCACTATCTTGGAATTAATTACTTTCGTTAATAGAGCAACCTCCAGTTGCATGAATGTATTATGGTCAAGCTTACTTGCAAAGCAGTTGTACTATTGTGAAAATGTACACTAAATACTTGCTTCATTTATTTACGGACAGCGCTATGCTATTCACAATTTGTGACCAAACTTTCCTCTTACGGCATTTGTTGTTTTTAAGATACTAAATTAGTACTTTTGTTACTATGATAATTATGAAATTAAAATCTATAACTTGCTGCATCGGTACAATGTATTGAATATGTAAACTTATATGTTTTGTACCCAGGCATGTGCGATAAAAGTCATTAATTCTGAAGTAGAAAATTGCTCTTGTAATTTTGTATGGGAAATGCACCGTTTGTACCTTCTTAGCCCATCATCGATGCAATTATATAAAAGATGACATGTATTTTACTCCTCTGTTGTTTTATTGTGTCACATATACTAGGCTGTATTTTTATAAGAAATATGAGACACTTGTGTGTGTGACAGTTTCCAATGGGTACATATTTGTGTGCAGGATGAAGATAAGAAGTCTGGGACAGGCGATGGCCAAACAACAGAAGATGAGTCGTCCCAAGACTCGAAGGGTGAGTCGCAGGCGACTGCGGACCCCGCCCCAGTCCAAGGTAACGCCGATGTAGATCAACCAGACACCAAAGAGGAAGATAAGCCACCTATTGCAGAAGGTCAGGTTCGGGCACCAGCCCCCCAGTCTGGTCAATGTGTTCACAAGTCGGTGTTCATCTACATGGCAACTAACCTTTTTGGGCTGATCTCGACATCATTTGCGTGTTAACTTTGTGCAAAAAAAAATGTAGTTCCTAAAACTGCCGTTGCAATGGCGCTAGTGGGCTTGGTTGGGTTTTCCAAGGAAAAAATAATGTTTTCATATGTGTTTGTTAACAGTTTGCGTCTGTGTTTGTCCTCTCGTTTTGATCAAAGTTGACGTGCAAATAATTGTGTTGTATGTCATATCATAATTTTAAAATATATTACTAGCTAACACTTCATTAAAAAAATCTAAAAATATAAAATCATCAGCCATGTAATGATGTAAAAAGTTAAACCATTGCAATATTCCATAGAGTTCAATTACTAGTAATGTATTTGCATATCATGTTATTGTATTGTAATTTAACGTCGCAATTCACCTCCCATTTTATCTCTAGACCACATCAAAGGTAAGTGAATAAAATTTTAAAATGGACTAAGTTTTAGAATGTGAACGAAATATCACTTTTCCCAAACTATACGAGTTTAATTAAAACTTGGTCAATTTCAGTCGCTAGTAAGGTCATACGCTTAATATAAGCTATTAATGAATATTTCAATAATAAAAAACTGCCAAAAAAATCTAGACTCTCAATGATTTTTTGTATAAAATATAGTTTTGACATCCATTATTCTATTTATTACTTTGCGTCCAGTACGCAAGACCTTGATATGTAATCCCTACGGGACACTAAAATCCTCATTACAATAATTATGAATGAATTAGTCTGACAGCAATTAATTGCCTATTTTGAAGGACTTCCTCGCGGAAAAACAAATGAATGTACTGAATACCGAAGAAATAGCTTACCATCCAAAATAAAATTCCGAAGCTCATACACATATACATCGAGAAACGTAAATAAACTGTCAAAAGCGGTCCTATAGTAAAGTTGCAACTAGGGCTTTCAATACCGGTATTCCGGGATCCCGTAATACCGTGATCACGGATATAATGTGGTCCTTTTTCAGTACCGGTATTGACGGCCCAATACCGTGATATACCGGTATTACGAATATTAGATGTGAATTTATTTCTTTAAAATAATATTGTCCAAATGTAGACCTTCGCGTTCGCTACACTCATTTAATCGAACAGTAACAACATATCAGTAAACGTTGAAAACGCTCAAATGCCTGATTTACAAAGTCAAACTTCTTGGGTCGGGACGGGCATCTTGGGTCTTTAATTCTTGCACCAATAAAATTGTGTAGGGCTGCAGCTTTAGGTCTTTAAGCAAAATGCGGTGTAACATGGCACCGCATTTTGCTTGCTAAAGCACTTGCGCTCTTATAAATTCAAAGGTTTGGGTCATGACCAATAGACTGGTTAACACTTTCCACGTTTTCTACCATTGTCGATGCCCTTAGTCGGATTTTGGTTTTTCCACCGTTGTGCCGGTCTCTTCAAACTTTTATTTTAACTTGGCACATCATTTAAGTGGCCAAAATCTCGAATGCTTCACAAGCTTCCTCGCGCTACAGTCACTGAATTGCCGGTTTTGTAAAACTCTCGTACGGATATCGTGCTGTCTGCTACTGAAAAAGTATATAGCATAGCAACTAAATTCCCAAGAGCCAGGCTACCAATTGACATAACCCCTGCGCCCCCNAACTTGGCACATCATTTAAGTGGCCAAAATCTCGAATGCTTCACAAGCTTCCTCGCGCTACAGTCACTGAATTGCCGGTTTTGTAAAACTCTCGTACGGATATCGTGCTGTCTGCTACTGAAAAAGTATATAGCATAGCAACTAAATTCCCAAGAGCCAGGCTACCAATTGACATAACCCCTGCGCCCCCCGGATACGCTACGTTAACGCAGTAAGCTTATGCTAAGCTTATCATGCGGTCCATCGCCCTTTACGGGGCCCCGGTGTGGGCACGTTCACTGCGGCTTCAAGCCGTGCACTACCTGAACCAAAGGGTGATAGCCATCCGGCTAATCCGGGGGTACCACACAATCTCCCACAAGGCAGCTGGTCTTCTTGCCGGGCTGCCACCGTGGGATCTGCCTGAGAAGGCCACCGCCGTGTCCTCGTAGCGGCAATTGGCGGCGGCGACCTCTTGCGCCCAGCCCTGGTTCAAACCATGGTACGGGGCGAGAGGGAATGGGATGCCGTCGCCTCCTTCTGCGTAGCAGTTATGCTAGAGAAGGAGGCGGCAGAGCGGCTGCGGGTGTCGAGAGACGACTCCCGGCCACCGTAGGCATGGGTCTGTGGACAGTGAGTTTCGGGTGGCTCATCGTCCTTCCGTCTCCTAGGAGAGGACAGACCAGTGTCGGCGGCGTCCGTTGTTCCACGCGCTCCTCAGAGAGTGTCAGCTAACCCCTGCGGAGCCCACTGCGCAGAGCCAGAGCCTGTCGGGGCTGCGGGTTGTTCGAAAGAGTTACCGCGGCCCTGGCACACAAAAGGCCCTCGAAGGAACACGGTGGATTTTAGTCAGTAAAAATCTAACACTCCCTCACGCTGTCACCCACAGCGGTCATTCTGGTGATTTCACTTCGATAAAAAAAGGTATTTTTTTTAGAAATAAGGACGGTAAACACGGATTTGAAACTAGAAAACGTATTTTAATGGTTTTATTAATTTGACTTCCTAATTTGATTTCCTAATTGAACTTGCACTCAATACCGGTATTAATACCGTGATCACGGTATTGACTCCCAATACCGGTATTAATACCGGTATTGAAAATATCCGGTATTTGAAAGCCCTAGTTGCAACCTTGTCATTATTGATTTCCTTGCATAGCATTCACGGAGGCTTCAATGGCGCCGTTTTAGTGCGTACTGCGTGTTACCGAAGTTCCCAAAAACATTTGGCTTATATTTTACTCGAATAACGAAATCCTAATCCTCCTGATAGAAGTATTATCTGTAGAAAATTTTCTTGCTCCATCTGAGTAAGGATCTCAAAAGCTCTCAGCGTCCAAATATTTGTCAGTGAAAGGACTCTCTGCTCGCGCAAAAACAGGTTTTAAATAAATCTAGGTCTATTTATGTAGTATGAAATTAACATGACTATCCCGCGCAATGTAAACCTGTTGAATAAGAAAAGGGATGTACCTACTCTCTGTCTAGCAAAATATGCGAGAGATACTCACGTGAGCGACACAGTTTATTTTGTCAATAAGATGACCATGATATTAATTAGGACGCGATTTATATTATTATTTTTTTAAATTTATTTAAGTTTCGTTTATCTTGGAAACCTATAGAATATTTGTTTTTGTTCCAAAGTATGGGAACTTGAAGTACACAGTCAATTTTGATAGGATTTACCTTAAATCTTCATATAATTGAAAGCATAGAATTTGAGACCTTGCAATAAATTAGAATGTAAGCCACATTTTGAAAAGGTTACTGTCGATAAAATCACGCAAAACTGTAGAACTTAGTCCAGAATTAGGTGCTTTAGCATTTTGTTGCAAGTTACCAAACCAGTTCAAAATCAATGTCGACATAAATGTGACGACTTTGATGGATATGTAAAAAATTAAAGAGATAATCATTCGAAGCGCACCCGGTAGTGCTACACAACTAAAAGATAAATCCAACGCTATTATAATGTGTTACATTAGTCTGTTATATTTGTAATTACTGATTCAGGCTGGGTGGATAGGTCTGAGTCACTCGAGCCTGCGAATACATTGACCCCCTTCACTGCTACAACGGTGAGAAACCGGGGGTCTGTCTATATTGGTCTTATGATTATTCTGGCCGGACTTATTGTATACCGGTTTTAGAACTAAATTGTGTCTATTTCAAGTTTTTGACGTTGCTAATTCGTAGTCTATTAGTGTAAGTAGCAATGTTCTTAAAAATACGTTCTCGTTTCATAGTTCGCGATCTCATCGTTGTTGTATAAAATTTCATGTTCACGCAATGTGCTCGACTCCTAATATGCATGAGAGAAATGTATCACTCATTCATAATTCAATGACTGCGAGCTAAACGATATCAGGATTTCTACGTAATCTCCGCACCTCATGAACATTTTGTTCACTTTACTAACAATTTCTTTGTAACACAAGAACTAACTGCTTACTTTTATCCGGCGAGATTCAGTTAGCATGTCGAGCAATTTAGCCAATCGTGTGGGCACAGACGCGACCGCTAAGTACATTTATTTCGTGCATTAAGTTGCATTTGGAAGACACTACTATTTTATTTGGGTGTTATATTATTTTGTGTGTAATTTTAAGGATCATTATGCTCATATCAATGTAGATACATGATTATATCCGTCATTATAATAAGCATGACGAATAAAAATGTAGTTGTTCGTCTGTATCAGACTTCCAGTAATATTATTCGATAAGGTTAAAGAAAAAACGCGCAGTTGGCAAGTAGGTTTAAACATAAATATGAAGGAAGATGACAAGTCAATTATTACACGTGAACGTTTCCTAACATGTAAAGAGAAATGTATCACTCATTCATTATTCAATGTCTACATAGAACATTTTGCACATTCAAATCGATTGTAGCTTTAGAACCAAAGGGCATTGACACATTGCAAAGATTTCATCTAATAACTATACTAAGTATAAATGATGACAGCAGATTTGTTCTATATTGAGTTGTATCTATAGTTCAAACTGCACAGAAAAGCTTATATGTTTCCAGCAAAGAGGATTTTTTTTTTAAACGCGGTTATGTAATGCTCATTATAAGTATGTACAGTATTATCTGTCTAAACTCTTTCTTGTACAATTATTTTTTTTAAGAATTTTCGGTCAATATTTTATAATATCCAGATAGTGAGAAAGCTAGCTTATTCCACCACTTTTTCGCGTAATATTTTCTGAAAGATTCATGAAGCGTCAAGATCTCGCGATGACAGCCCAAAGATCGGTATTTTCAATTGGTTATCGTCGTTACGCCATGAGTACCCTGTTGAACTCCCGATGGTAGTTATCTGTGCGTTCAACAGGTTGATATAGCAGTTTTTGTAACTATGGACCCGTACATTATCTCGGCTACTATTTATTACTGGTGTAAATTATATAAATTATAAATTGATAGCGGTTATCGTCGACCGCTTATCGCGTTCGCAAATCTTTTGTGTCTCTATGCCTATTTGAGTTCCCAAATATTTAGTGATTACATTGATTTAGGCAATTTATATTTATTTTGTTTTTAAAATTATGGGATCACAAAATATATTTGTTTTATAAAAGAAACCGGAAAAAGGAACAACATCAGTAAAATTCAGACAATATATATCGCATCTCTCAAATTATCGCATGATAAAAATGTACAAACAGTGCCATTGTACGATATAGCTTTGATATGGTAATGATTAACCCGACGTATGCCGGGAGTACGGATATATGCGAGACACATTACATATAATTTTCTATTGTCTTATAATTACTGACATATGAACGGTTAAATATTGTTCGGTCAATATAAAAAAAAGAAAGAACTGAATCTCGCCTTTTCAATTATTATTATCATGAAAAAAATAATGTCCCTCTAAATACTTAATTCAAGCCTTATACAGTCGTAGTCGTACAAACCTAGCTTTTAAAACAGTTTTTATTACACGAACTGTGCGAGGCACCTCTGAAAGAAAAAAAAAATCAGGCCACATAACATTTAATTTTCTCGTAACATGTTTCTCTCTTATTAACTAGAGAAAACATACTAAAAATGTTAAAACGATACTTTTTTGTCGCGTACAGGTGATTCCAAATCAACAACAGCTAACGGCAAGGATGATGACGGCGCGGGAGATGACTCCAAAGATGACAAGAGAGATGTGAAATCGGATGCAGATTCTAAAAAGGTCAGTGAAATTGTATGAAACCTTTTTGATTATGGTACAAAAAACCATACAGTTGAGGAAGTGTTTGAGGGTTTTCACTTGTTATACATTATACCTCATTAATTCTTTTAATGGTAAAAGGGTAGTCCACATTATTAATTATTTTTGCTAATATTATCGGTTAACGTTAGCCAATTAATAAAGGTCAAGGTTTCTGAGGTGCATAAGTTAAATGTATGCAAATAAGAGTCACCCTACACTATCTCACAAAATAAACGTGTTCGTTCAATCGGTAATCCAATTATGTTACAAGGTACACTCAATCGCATTTCGCAAAGAGAATTTCGTTCCTGAAAGTTTTATCAAGACAATGTTTTACTTTCAATATGGTAAGGCATTTGAGGTTGATAAATATTGAGTATAAAAGGCACTACTCCTTTTTTTAACGATGGGATATCATCAGTATGACCCCTTCCGCTGTGGGTGACAGCGTGAGGGAGTGTCAGACTTTTGCTGACTAAAACCCACCGTGTTCCTTCGGGAGCCCTTTGTGCACCAGGGCCGCGGTAACTCTTTCGAATAACCCGCAGCCCCGACAGGCTCTGGCCCTAGTTGGCCCAGCAGGGGTAAGGCACTACTCCTTAGATATTCAACAGATTTCGGAAGCAACGCATGTGGACTTAAGTTCACGGCCCAATAACTCACAGTAAGGGATTATCTAACCATAATCTAACCATAAAAATGGGAAATACACATCAAAATCTTAACAAAATTAAATGTCTCACGCGGTTCAGCTTTTCAAGTATAATAATAAGTAATCTTACATATATTTAGCTATAAATAATATATGTAAAAAATGAAAACATGAAAATCAGTCTTGCTGCCTAGATAAAAATATAGGATAGTTGCGTATTAATTTCGCAAAAAATTATAGAAAAGTTACAAATCAATTTAATTGCTGCATGTTATATTATTGTGATTATCAATCATCATGCGTGCGTACGCACTTTGTGAAGAGAGCGAGACTAATACGAGAGTGTAATTATTTAATTAAGTCTTATGACTTATCTTGTCTTATGTCTTATGGCACCGACAATATAGTCTAACTAGCTTCCGCCAGCGGTTTCACCCGCGTTCCGTGGGAACTACTCCGCGAACCCGGATAAAAAGTAGCCTATAGCCTTTCTCGATAAATGAGCTATCTAACTCAGAAATATTTTTTCAAATCGGACCAGTACTACCTGAGATTAGCGCGTTCAAACAAACAAACTCTTCAGCTTTATAATATTAGTATAGATAAAATTCAGAACCTCCTTGCTCTTTAAATGGCCACGCTAAATTACCACGCTGCTGATATTATCGTTAGATATACGAGAAAACTGGTTTAGCTTGTTCTATTCATTCATTAGATATTCACGTTCCTTGTTAATTATAGTNAGAACCTCCTTGCTCTTTAAATGGCCACGCTAAATTACCACGCTGCTGATATTATCGTTAGATATACGAGAAAACTGGTTTAGCTTGTTCTATTCATTCATTAGATATTCACGTTCCTTGTTAATTATAGTATTCGTACAATTACGACATATTGACCGAAATACGTGTTAAATAGTCGTAATATATTTGTAGTTTCTCATTAAATCTGTACCAGGTACTGTAAGGAAGCTCCCGAACAATTAATGACTTCTGAAAATAAAGGTAAATTGTCGGTATGAGAATTGTATCGGCGAGCTTAAAAATAACACGACCTTCGATGTCAAGGACGCGGCCCTCTCACAAATAGCCTTTATTTTTGTACAGTAACGGATGAATATAGCTCATTTCCTTTTTTTGGGGAAGGAATCTGGGAACATTATAAATAGAATTATTATTTGTAGGAGATAAAAATTATTATAAGTTTGTAAAGCTAGGCTGACTATCAAACTTCACACTAATATTATAAAGCCGAAAGACTGAGCCTATTTTGTGAAAGTAAGTTCTTCACGCGCAAACGGCTGAACGGATTTTTGATGAAACTTGGCATTAATACAATATGTTATGATTACCCCGTCAGACTCATAAGGGTAATTTAGGTTAGGCAATCAC
>NWSH02000150.1:5214466-5232394 GCA_002382865.2 Heliothis virescens
GCCCGGCGGCCGGCCCCGCCGCTCCGCCGCCGTCAAGGTGCACAACAGAGGTACGCACCCCTTACATACTACGCTAAAGGAATTTTCAGGAACTACAAACGACATTCGTAATGGAGAAATTATATTAACATTTAAAAAACATGCATAAAGTAAAATTAAAGTTACTTAATTTTTTTAATTGCTTGAACTGATGTCAAAAAAAGTGTGGGGAATTTGTTTTTGTATCTTCTAACAATTTTAACCTACCCGCCAGACATCTAATACCTGAAGTTTGAGTTCATAAAAAAGAGAAAGAGAAATAGAAGCTAAGTTACTAAATTAATAATACAATTCACTTCAATAGGCTACTCTGATGAAGAATATGAGACCGACCCAGAGACTAAAGTGAAAGGACCCAAGCCTGCCAAAGATGGCTCAGAAGATTCAGATGTAAGTATATCACTTTAACTTACATAATATGTATGTAACATATTATGTTTGAATTATACAAAGTTTACTTATTTTATTTTAAACATCGACGCAAGTTCTATTGTGACCCTCCGTGTGCACGGAGGCCAAAGAGATCAACCAATTTCTTGGAGCTTTAATCAAAGACGCGTTTTTCGGAATTTTTCGTAGTAGGTAAAAATTTGTTGTCGTCTTCGTGTATGGAATGTTGATAGTGTATAATTTATTCAGAATTACGGTTTTATATCAACATACAGGAGAGTAAGTCAATATACATTGCAGGGCTCGTTCAACCCGAGCGGGTCGGAGGAGGCGGACTCGGACTTCGACCCCGAGGCGGGCGAGCCGGCGGCCGGCCCGGGCCGCAAGCGCAAGTCGGCCGGACGCCGCCGCTCCTCCGCCAAGCCGGCTAAGAGAGGACGCAAGCCTAAGGGGAAGAAAGGACGGGTTTGTTCACTTACCATATTATATATCCTGAGCGATTTCGGCCACAGCGACATATAAGAAATTCTTGAAAAAAAAAATCGTTATTTATACTGGGTTATATTATAGTAACTTATGCCTTATAAATTTGTTGTGCAGCCAAGTAAACCAGGTCGCGGCCGACGAGCAAAGTCCGACAGTGAAGAGGAGAGTGAAAAGTCCGAGAGTGAGAGCGATAATGAGTCGGGAAGCGAGGGAGAAGAGTCTGATGTGAGTACACCAACATGCCTTTATTGCAATCTGCATGGTTGACTTAAACGTAACGGCATGGCGCCCTTTTATTTCGTCAAGCATGTCTCGACCGATGTTTCATTCTGGACAAACTTTACGTCACATATCCTGTTCACATTGCATAGTGGTGTATAGTCATCTGCCTAGCCTTTTTAGGGTTCCGTACCCAAAGGGTAAAAACGGAACCCTATTACTAAGACTTCGTTGTCTGTCTGTCTGTCTGTCTGTCTCCACGCTGTATCTCATTAACCGTGATAGCTAGAAAGCTGAAATTTTCACAAATGATGTATTTTCGTTGCCGCTATAACAACAAATACTAAAAATTAAAAATTAAAACTTAAAAGTTACATATTAAGGGGGGTCCCCATACAATAAATTATAAAGACTGCAATTTGAATACAACGCCATCTGTTACTCAAGCGTGGAACTACAGCTTGGTACGGAACCCTTCGCGCGCGAGTCCAACTCGCACTTGGCCGGTTTTTCCAAATATGTTAGGGTCGGCATCCAGACTAACCAGATGCAGCTGAGACCCAGTGTTTTACATGGAGCAACTGCCTGTCTGACCTTAGTAATGTATAGTATTCAATATAAATAGGATAGGACTATTCATACGTTGTTGGCATTGAAAAAAAAAACCTACAAGTAATCGTGCAGTTTGTACTGCAAATTTTACCGCGCGAATAGGGCTTTGACTTGCCATTTCTTTACTCTATAAGCCTTTCCAAGGTTCATTGTTCATCATTCATCTAAATTCTTTGGTAATTGTGGAAAAGTAGTATTAATGTTATGTTATTTTGTTATAGGAGCCCAAGTCCAAGCGCGGGCGGCCGGCGGCGCCGGTGGCGAAGGGCCGCAAGGGCGCGGTGGCCAAGAGCGCCGCCGCCAAGGCCACGCCCGTTAAGCGGAAAGCACCCACGCCACCCGGTATGTTATACTGTACTCTTATTATACTCACATTAGCTTCTTCATGCTACATTTAATTATATTCTAAACTAATGATAAATTATGGTCGAAATACTTACATATCAATAAACTTTTTATTTTAATTTGCGTTTATAAAAAATGTAACAGCAAACCAACGGTAACGTAAATGTTATCGAAGCAAACTCTCCACAATTTTTGCATTAATTTGTTTGAAGAAATTTCTACCTTTGTAAACCTATTGCGCAAGTTAATTTACCATTTGTTATTTTTTTGTGTCTTATATTTTTCACTGTTATTTTTCGTTTGTATTTGTTTTTTATTTTTATTTATAAAATGTTGAATTTAGCTAAGAAAAAGGCTCCAGCAGGCAAGGCCGCGGGCCGACCGGCCAAGAAGGGCAAGAAGGCGTCCTCTGACGAGGAGTCGGGGGAGGGCAGCGAGGAGGAGGACGAGGACGAGGCCAGCGACGAGGAGGACGACAGCGGCGACGAGTCCGACACGCCCGCCGACAAGAAGGCCAAGCGGCCGCCTACTGTGAGTCACACATTATTTTTACATAGCAGACTTTCTTTTTATCTCTGGAAAATCATCAGATGACCCCTCGCGCTATGAGTGACAGCGTGAGGGAGTGTCAAACTCTTACTGGCCAAATCCACCGTGTTCCTTCTTGAGCCCTTTGTGTACCTGGGCTGCGTCGCCACGTCGTTGGGGACATAGCAGACCCTGCATTTAGCTAGTCTAAACTTAGCTGTGCAATATATTTTTTATAAACAAAATTAATCTATTGCGAGCTACACAGTTAACCTAGTAACGCTACCATAAGTAGAACTTATTGTCGACTGTTGATGCGAGCTTGATCCTCCCTTTACTTTCCAAGATTTCAACATTAGCTGAAGGGCATCAGGACTTAATAATGTGCATTCTGACTCCTGACACATTCTGACAGGATTTCATACCCAAAAAGTTAAATAGGACCTTATTACCGTCAAATACCAGGCTGTATCTCATGAACCATGATACTTATACATTTGCCGTTTTCATGATGGAGACAAATTTTGAAAGACCAACCATGTTATTGCTTCTTGGGCTAGAGAGCTTCTAATTTACCACCCTTTAACTAATACTAATTATCAATAACACAGGACGAGGAGATCAAGAAGTACGTGAAGCAGATCCTGGAGGGCGCGAACCTGGAGCAGATCACGATGAAGACGGTGTGCAAGCAGGTGTACAGCCACTACCCGGACTTCGACCTCGCACACAAGAAGGACTTCATCAAGGCCACAGTCAAGTCGGTCAGTAACTGATCATAGCTACCTACATATTTTTTACACGGTTATATCCAGGTCTTGAGGAAATTCTTTCCCTTACCCGGATAAAATGTAGACCCCATAAATGTTTATACCGGAATAAATTTTCAGGATTCCCCACTCTTCTCTTACTTTAATTTGTGGTAAAGGACGATTTAATCAAATGAAAGTATAGCAAGGACTTAATTTGGTCTCTTATACTACTACATTTTATTCTGCTGTGCTGTTATGGTCCCCTGTTTTTTTTACAGGAATACAAAGAGTATTTTGTGATTCCCTTGCATGTTCTGTAAAAACAGTAGATCCTAAAACTGCAATTGCATGACTTCAAAATTTATGTTTAATTTATTTTTTTATTTTGTTTGTTGCAGTGTATTTAAGATGATAGGAGTTAAGAGCGGAGTGTAGATGTCTACATAGTATACCTATAGATTATAAAAGGAAATAGCTATATATTATTACAATAATAATATATTATGAATAATAAAAAGTAATATGATTGAAGTGGAATGGATAAACACCCGCTTTACTTTACAAGGTAGATGTTTTGCTTATTTTATTTTTTATTGCAGTGTTTTTCTTTATTTAAAATGGATGTAACATTATTTGTTTATCAAAAGTGCATGCGGTTTCTCAAAAAGTTGTCCTTTTTAATTTTTTTTTTATTATCTGTTAAATAATGTTACAACCATTCACTAAATTAGATTGCCATCCTTATTTTTGCGAGATTTTGTTTTATATTATTTTATTATCCATTCATTCCATCAAAACCTTGTTACAAATGTTTGATCAGTGTGAATGTTTTGGAATAATCGTGTTTGCAATGACTATACAACACCAAATCACGTCCCAGTGTCGAACGCTCTGCTCAATATCCCAGACACTTTGTACGTAACACTAAC
Source organism: Heliothis virescens (assembly GCA_002382865.2). Classification (NCBI taxonomy): domain Eukaryota; kingdom Metazoa; phylum Arthropoda; class Insecta; order Lepidoptera; family Noctuidae; genus Heliothis; species Heliothis virescens. The sequence continues at coordinate 5,218,767 of NWSH02000150.1, forward strand.
GCCTATGATTTGTCCGCAGCTCATATCATCGTGAGCAGGTGACTATTCGGCCGCAAACACATACATAGTCGAGTAAGCACCACTTAAATTACTTAGACTAATGCCCCGCACCGGCCGGCCGCACCCCGCAACCCCACACCGCAACCTACTCGTAGATACATCATTATGTTCGACAGCCGGCAAGCTGCGCGGGCCTATGTAATTTTATGTTGTAGGAATAATTCCCATTAGACTAAGGATAACCCAAGTAAAACAGCTCTAGGATATATAAGGTCGTTTTATTTTAACTGTGCCTGTATTAGTAGTTACGATCACGTTCGTTGATTATGTTGAAGAATGCGGCTCGTTAGCTAGTAACTGATGTATTTCCATTATACTTAGTATAAGTTATAGTTCGATAATAAAATGAATATTTTTTTTCTCATAATCAGTTACATAATAAGAAGATGATTTTGTATTTAAAACATGAAGCTGCCGCACGATCGTTAGCGTTTAAATTTATAAGTTTTATATTTTAAATGTTGTTTTTGTTTTCATAACTTGACTTGTTTATTATTTGCTTTAAAGCTGACAGTCGGACAACAGCTTTGTGTAGAGTTCGAGTGTAAACGAACCGCAACATATATAAAGCACATGCTTTTAATGATCTATGTTTAAAGTACATTTATGTAAGCGTATTCCTAACTCTCGAGCCGCGTTCACTTGCGCTGAGAAGTCATTAATCCCTTAAATATACAATTATATGTACAAAGTTCAGGAATTTTGATTAGCACAATGTGCTCGTTTATTTATAAATTTATTTTGACAAAATCCAAAATTAATTCAATATAGTGATATCACTTGTAATAATCCGCATATTATATTAAGGATTTAAATACTAGTGTTATAAAATCCAAAATTAATTATTTTTTTATTGGGATCGAGAAGACATTGCCTTCGCATTTTATTACAATGATTATATTGCACCGGTACCTACACTATCACAAATAAATTAGGTACGCGAAAATTATAGGTATGTGTAAAATACCATATTGTGTTTCCTATTTTTTTTATCGTTATTTGTTTAACAAGGTGTTTCGGGAAAGTAAGTTTATATTTTTTTAACGCGGACGTAGGCGGTAAAAGTTTTCTCGCAGTTCGGCACTATCGCAAAATAAAACTATTCGATTAAGGGTCGGTTAAGTGTACTTTAAGAAGTGTAAATATTACACAGTACTTGCAATTTATGGGGATGATGCGTGTGAAATGTTTGGCACATTAATGTAATACGTGGAGTTGTAACAGTCGCATTGTATCTATGATTCTCATGTACTATTAACGAGACGATGGATGCTAAAGTTCATGTAAATGCGTGGTTTCACTTTGTGCGTGTCCCGCGTTGTAAATTAGTTTGTTCCGATAAGTTAGCGTAACGTTCAGTACATAATGTGTTCATGTTCGCGGCTGACTGTCTCCACCGCCGCTGCCGTGTCCCACACGCTACTCCCGCCAGTTTGTCCCCCTAGTGCAATAATCGTATCTATAACGAATACATACATAACTGACCGTCATCCATCATATCACTGTGTGTCAATCCGAGCTTAGCTTACCTAAGACAGGCAATTCTCTCGTTACATGAAATAGTGCATAAGTTTATTTTGTGAAAGAATCAATAGCTTCTTATAATTTAGGTGCTGCTGTAGCATTTGATATTGTTTCGATGTAACTTGTGGCCGATGTCGCCAAGTCCCGTGGGTGAAGCTAACGTAGGTGCGGGCTCGGACGCGCGGCGACGCGGTCAATGCGTTCACTCATAGAGGTGACCTGTTTTTGTCTATATTCGATAATCTCTATCCGTGAACCGCATTGGTGGTGAGCAACCCTAGACTTTAAACATCTTGTTATTGCTAAGGGTTGTAGCGATGTCCTATGTTCAGTTTCCTTGAGTTGATAGCCGTCTCCCCGCGTGCTCGAGCCTTTTAAATTTAAGATAGTTTTAATCAACATTAAATGTGTATTTGTGAATTTTTAACCTTATTTCGGTTGATGTTTCTTTATAAATGTGTAAATGGCTGAGATCTGTAGCGACGTAGTGACATGGAGTGATAGCGAGTGACTGGTTCCCCCTTTTACAATTGGATAATAGATAATAAAGTAAATAAAAGTTTGATATGCTTTGTTTTATTTCGGATCTGCCCGAGTTGTCCATACAAACATCTTCCTTATTATGCGCTAGCCTCTGCCAGGGGTTTATATATATAAAATATGGGTATATATATAAAAGCCGAGCAAAATTCGTCCAGTAGTTTTTGCCGTGGATAGAGTATTCACTTTACAATTACTGGATTACAGGAGAAAGCAAAGGTATCATTTCCACGTAAAAACTCGGGCAGTCGCCCCCAGAGTCGGAGCTCAGGGTGCAGGTTGGGAAGCGAGGTGCGCAGAATCAGGCAGGGTACATTCAAATCCCTAACTTACAGCATGCGCATCCCTTTCCAACTCCAAACTGCATGAAAAAACGTTTTTTTTTTGGTACTCGGTTACAAAGGGCGCCAATATAAACACTCGCCCGGGGGATGCCGAGATGGCTAGAGTAGGCCGTTCTGCGTGCCTAGAAATACTTTAGATCTGCTTTTGGAGAGTGCTGCCCAACTTCACCAACAGCCCCTAAAAGGGTTTGGGGGACCGTTAGAATAGTTTCGTTTTCACCATCCTTTGGGGTCAGAATGTCGGTGAAAAAACATGTTAAGTATAGCTTCTATAACAGTAAAGAATAAGCTACAAAATGGGACGAATAATAGATTTAAATCTAAAATATTTTAAAAATTATGTGATGTGTTACGAAATGTGTAAAAGATGCACAGTTTAAAGTGCCTCATTTGGGGCACGGCTCGCGCCTGCTACGGTCTAGCATCATGCATCCCTGCTGCTGTAAAAAATGAGGAGTGTGTCAGGTTCATCAAAATATAAAGGTATTAAAATTAAAACTCAGATTACGGAATGTAAGTTGGCAGCATTGAATGTGTTATTGATTGATTTGTTATTTTGTTGTCAGTCGTGTCAGTTGTCTCTTCTGCTGTCGCTGTCACGTCACGTCATCACGTGTAGTTGTTGTTGTCGATAATAAGAAGAAAATATAAACTTTTCTGCAAAGAATATTGTTGGATTTGATTTTGTTAGACCGTCTGCGCCTCCAGAGCTCCAGCAGAGGTCAGGAGAAGAAGAAGGAACTGAACATGCGGGATCTAGAGCCTCCTACTGTTAGTATGCTAATAATATTTTAAATTGCTTTTTTACGAAAATACATGGAAATGTGTTAGTTAAATGACTTTATTCAGTGAATCAATCATCGATTTGAAATTATGATCGTTCACAAAACTAGATCGTACTGTGAGAATACATAAAAAGTACTTTTTTCCCTTTTATAAACAGGACGAGGAAATCCGTACGTACGTGAAGGAAATTGTGGAAAATGCAAACTTGGAACAGATAACTATGAAGATGGTGTATGAACAGGTGTATAACAGGTACCCAGACTTCAACCTCACTAAAAAGAAGAATATGATCCGGGCTACAGTAATGTCGGTGAGTTTATGTAGATCGAAATATCTACTCAGTACCTATTTACTTTACATATATGTACTTCTAAACATTTTCATTGATACAAGCTTAAAACCATTAACTATGTCTTATAATAATTATAGTTTTCTATGAAATCTGTGTATAAACAACAACAAAAAAATATGTTTTTTGACCATGACTTTATAAAAAATAAACTTGTAAGAAAATTTATACAAAACTTAGCTGTAGGTTAGAACTGCTGGAAATGTTTAACATAATAATGTTTGTTTCAGCTAATTAAATAACTTAATTCTGCAATGAAGCACCAAAATCGTTACACTTGTGCCCCGGCATTGCCAGTCCTCAGTCGTATCGGCCGAAGATTTCTACTATGTAATTCCTAATATCTATAACTAACAGTTTTTTATTAGGCTACATTATGAAGACTCTGTATATTTCTTATTTAAAAAAATAAGAAAACCCACATTGAGCTTAGTGAGTTTTAAAGATTAGCCATTAAAATAATACTATCCTATCTTAATTGCATAGGAATTAGAGGTAGAGGTTATATTCAAATTACCCCACAATAATCTGTCTTTTTATATGTATAGTTACAAATGTATGATTCTAAAACAAAATTTGAGAAAAATTTACTACTTATTCAAAGTATTTATTATCTTTTTATTGATAAAATAAATAGTTAAAGTATTTTGTTGTTTCAATGTTTTCAAAATTCAATTGTGCTACTTATAATAATAAATACATATGAGTTAGGGGATTGATTCAGAAGGTAGCATTCCTTGATATAGCACATATTGTGAGGTTTCTGTATCTGGACCCACTAGGTACCTCGAGTCCTGTGCCTGATATTGGTGGCCGTCTATTTGTTATTTTTTTTGTAATTTTTTTAAGAAATCTATACTAATATTAAAAAGCAGAAGGTCTACTAGAGAACTTCACGTCCGATTTGAAAAATACTTTCAGTGTTAGGTAGCCCATTTATCGAGGAAGGCTATAGGCTACTTTTTATTCGGGTGTGCGCAGTAGTTCCCACGGGACGCGGGTGAAACCGCTGGCAGAAGCTAGTATTGAATAAAACATGTAGGAAAAATTAGGTTTCTAGAAACTGAGAAGAAGAAATTATGGCAGTTTCTAACACGTGTACAAAGCTGGAGAGTGATAGATATTTATCATTACATTTTATATTCGTTTTATCTGGCGTGAAGTGGTTCGTAGATGCGTGTAAAGTCGATAAAAATATATCAAGTATAAATAAAATAAACTTCTGTCATGTATTATTTTATTTCCACACTTCCATTCAGCAGTCTATTAGTTTAATATACATTATCATACAAAAATACAAAGGTATGCTACATTTAAATTAAACTTAACATACATTGTTTACAATTACATGATAACCGCTAACATCGAGATCCAATAACGGACGGATTATTACAAACGTTAGTATGTACAGTAATTGACTAATAGCCGATTTCTATTACATATCTATCTATTGTTTGCGATTAAAGATTGACGTAACTTATATGGAGCTTATGTCTTAAAATTAAATCTTTAATTGCAAATCATCAGATAGATAGGTTATAGAAATCTAGCGTAATTGAATATACAAATATGAGTTATAATATTTTTATTAGTTAGTATACATACTTTCTCCTTACTGGGAATGTTATGTCGTCAGTCCAGTCTAAAATTTTATAATAACAAATAGGTAGCTGCTTTCCCGCGGTTGTCTTTGGGACAAAGCAATGGGGTAGACCTATGTCCAGCAAAGGATGTTCTATAGCTGAGATGATGAAGATAAAGTCAGTGCTGGCTGCAGCAGAGAATAGAATGACTTTTATATTATTTTAGGAAAATCTCCCAAAAATTGCCTTAGCCTTGATCTTAACCAATCAGGAAGAAATATAGCGAGGCACAGTAGACCGTAGTGCCTCCACACTCCTTGTATCACTTACTTCACGAGTAGCGTGTATGTTTTACATCCATAGTACTATAGCTTAGTCTCCGGCTTGGCGGGTTGCTTGCGGGGAGCGTGCGGGCGCCGGGTGCGGGCGCAGACGTAGTCGTCGTGTCGCTCGTGTCGGTAGTACTCGTAGGTGGGGCTCTGCAACTGCGACGCCGCCGAACAGTTCGACCGGTGCGAGCTGTCGTTGTCGTCTGCGCTGTCTACGTCACCTGGGTCACATAATATTTTGAATATCAATTATTTTGTTAATATAAAACTTTGAGATACAAATATCAGTCATGCATGACAGTAATCTACTGGGGGTTGCCTAAAATCTCAAATCCATGTTGAATAACTCTTAGCATGTGGCGATAGTAGGAGTAATGTGCTAAGTAGTAGCGGATCAATTGATTTATTATAAGGTTAAGGCCCATTTCATAAGTTCCATAAGTTTTAGACAGTTATCTGTTAGATAATACCATATAAGTGTTTATTATTTGACTACTTTTCTATGGCATTATCTGGACACCGGGAAACGGGCCCAAAGCAAGCGTGGAGTGACCTCATATAACCAGTTACTCCATGTTTCAATTGGTGGTGCTACGTTAGCGGTTTGCTTAGTGGTCTCTGGGCACTGAATATTGTGTATGGTGTGTACTGACCGTCACTGCTGTTGTTGCTGGGCACGTGTGCATCTCGCAGGCGCGGTCGTCGCCGCCAGTAGCGGAACTCGCGCGGTAACGTGTATGATCGTGGCAATGATATCTGTAATCATAATACAATAATTTAAATTCATGTAAAGCATAAGGGGCCGTCTNGTTTTCTATGAAATCTGTGTATAAACAACAACAAAAAAATATGTTTTTTGACCATGACTTTATAAAAAATAAACTTGTAAGAAAATTTATACAAAACTTAGCTGTAGGTTAGAACTGCTGGAAATGTTTAACATAATAATGTTTGTTTCAGCTAATTAAATAACTTAATTCTGCAATGAAGCACCAAAATCGTTACACTTGTGCCCCGGCATTGCCAGTCCTCAGTCGTATCGGCCGAAGATTTCTACTATGTAATTCCTAATATCTATAACTAACAGTTTTTTATTAGGCTACATTCTGAGGACTCTGTATATTTCTTATTTAAAAAAATAAGAAAACCCACATTGAGCTTAGTGAGTTTTAAAGATTAGCCATTAAAATAATACTATCCTATCTTAATTGCATAGGAATTAGAGGTAGAGGTTATATTCAAATTACCCCACAATAATCTGTCTTTTTATATGTATAGTTACAAATGTATGATTCTAAAACAAAATTTGAGAAAAATTTACTACTTATTCAAAGTATTTATTATCTTTTTATTGATAAAATAAATAGTTAAAGTATTTTGTTGTTTCAATGTTTTCAAAATTCAATTGTGCTACTTATAATAATAAATACATATGAGTTAGGGGATTGATTCAGAAGGTAGCATTCCTTGATATAGCACATATTGTGAGGTTTCTGTATCTGGACCCACTAGGTACCTCGAGTCCTGTGCCTGATATTGGTGGCCGTCTATTTGTTATTTTTTTTGTAATTTTTTTAAGAAATCTATACTAATATTAAAAAGCAGAAGGTCTACTAGAGAACTTCACGTCCGATTTGAAAAATACTTTCAGTGTTAGGTAGCCCATTTATCGAGGAAGGCTATAGGCTACTTTTTATTCGGGTGTGCGCAGTAGTTCCCACGGGACGCGGGTGAAACCGCTGGCAGAAGCTAGTATTGAATAAAACATGTAGGAAAAATTAGGTTTCTAGAAACTGAGAAGAAGAAATTATGGCAGTTTCTAACACGTGTACAAAGCTGGAGAGTGATAGATATTTATCATTACATTTTATATTCGTTTTATCTGGCGTGAAGTGGTTCGTAGATGCGTGTAAAGTCGATAAAAATATATCAAGTATAAATAAAATAAACTTCTGTCATGTATTATTTTATTTCCACACTTCCATTCAGCAGTCTATTAGTTTAATATACATTATCATACAAAAATACAAAGGTATGCTACATTTAAATTAAACTTAACATACATTGTTTACAATTACATGATAACCGCTAACATCGAGATCCAATAACGGACGGATTATTACAAACGTTAGTATGTACAGTAATTGACTAATAGCCGATTTCTATTACATATCTATCTATTGTTTGCGATTAAAGATTGACGTAACTTATATGGAGCTTATGTCTTAAAATTAAATCTTTAATTGCAAATCATCAGATAGATAGGTTATAGAAATCTAGCGTAATTGAATATACAAATATGAGTTATAATATTTTTATTAGTTAGTATACATACTTTCTCCTTACTGGGAATGTTATGTCGTCAGTCCAGTCTAAAATTTTATAATAACAAATAGGTAGCTGCTTTCCCGCGGTTGTCTTTGGGACAAAGCAATGGGGTAGACCTATGTCCAGCAAAGGATGTTCTATAGCTGAGATGATGAAGATAAAGTCAGTGCTGGCTGCAGCAGAGAATAGAATGACTTTTATATTATTTTAGGAAAATCTCCCAAAAATTGCCTTAGCCTTGATCTTAACCAATCAGGAAGAAATATAGCGAGGCACAGTAGACCGTAGTGCCTCCACACTCCTTGTATCACTTACTTCACGAGTAGCGTGTATGTTTTACATCCATAGTACTATAGCTTAGTCTCCGGCTTGGCGGGTTGCTTGCGGGGAGCGTGCGGGCGCCGGGTGCGGGCGCAGACGTAGTCGTCGTGTCGCTCGTGTCGGTAGTACTCGTAGGTGGGGCTCTGCAACTGCGACGCCGCCGAACAGTTCGACCGGTGCGAGCTGTCGTTGTCGTCTGCGCTGTCTACGTCACCTGGGTCACATAATATTTTGAATATCAATTATTTTGTTAATATAAAACTTTGAGATACAAATATCAGTCATGCATGACAGTAATCTACTGGGGGTTGCCTAAAATCTCAAATCCATGTTGAATAACTCTTAGCATGTGGCGATAGTAGGAGTAATGTGCTAAGTAGTAGCGGATCAATTGATTTATTATAAGGTTAAGGCCCATTTCATAAGTTCCATAAGTTTTAGACAGTTATCTGTTAGATAATACCATATAAGTGTTTATTATTTGACTACTTTTCTATGGCATTATCTGGACACCGGGAAACGGGCCCAAAGCAAGCGTGGAGTGACCTCATATAACCAGTTACTCCATGTTTCAATTGGTGGTGCTACGTTAGCGGTTTGCTTAGTGGTCTCTGGGCACTGAATATTTTGTATGGTGTGTACTGACCGTCACTGCTGTTGTTGCTGGGCACGTGTGCATCTCGCAGGCGCGGTCGTCGCCGCCAGTAGCGGAACTCGCGCGGTAACGTGTATGATCGTGGCAATGATATCTGTAATCATAATACAATAATTTAAATTCATGTAAAGCATAAGGGGCCGTCTATTAATCACGTGATGTTTATTTTAGCTTTTTTTCACCCCCCCTCCCCCTTGGTGATACATTTGAGGTTTAAGAAGTGATGTGATCTGATGCTTGGTGATTTTATGTATAACCCCCCCCCATTCGAACCTCACGTGATTAATGGACGGTCCCTAATTACGAAGTTAGCCTATTGATATACTTGTACAAACATTGTCGAGAAGATTTGCCTGTTCTAAGATCTGTTGATCCAATAGAAGACGTGACGCCATTTGATGCGTGAGGCGACAAATGGCTAATTTCATAATAAGAAAGTTGTTTGGCGCAAACTGTAGTTCTTGGTCTGGATTAGCACATCCACATTGTATAATCACAATTAGAAAGGTAATGGTTTGCCAAGTAGTCAACAAAGAATAAATTATCACACAAAACTGCAAAGAAAGTGTGTATTTACGGCCACAGATAAAGTTCTGACCTGGCTATCGATATCGCTGGGCGGTCTGGGCGTCTCCCTGGTGGGTCCGTCTGGACTGGACTCCTCCCCACTGCTGCCTCCACCCTCCTCTTTCTTCCTATTTCTAGAATAATGAAATCAGTCAATTACACAGAAATCTGCAGATGATCAAGTAAAGAAATTGAAGCAACCTTTTTTAATCGACTTCGTAAAAGGAGGTTCTCAGTTTGAGCACGATATGTCGCGATTGAATTAAGCGATTTTGATGCGATTGCTGAGCATTGTAAATTTGAGTAAAATATAAGTTGCTTAAATACATGGGATTGTACTAATTGTCGTAAGCGGATTCAACTTTCAAGTATCAACTCTGGACACACAAGAATTACATTTTGAGATTATGCTATCTTTCCTAGAATGGTTTTCTACACAGGTACTCAGCTGCATCCAATTAGAATGATAGTTGGGAAAAAGCTAGGCAGAAGACCAAGTACAACTCACGTATAAGGCGGTCCCCAATGACAGCACAGATGCCTAGAACACCCTTCTAGATAGTGCGGCGCGAGCAGTATCTCCGGCGTGCGGCACCGCTGCAGGCGCCGCAGGTGCTCCGCGCGGCGCCCGTACCCGCACTCCCCCCCCGCGCCCCCCTCACAGTACCCCCCGTACCCCTCAAGTCTCTCCTCGCAATACAACGAGTTCCCCAACCTCTTCTCCAAACCCTCGTAATTACTCTCATAGTTCCTCGGACTATTGTTCAACACCGTAGAACAGTTCCCTTCATAATTCCTGTTCTCTAAACCTAAATAGTTGGGAGAACGTAAAGGCGTGCGCGTGACGTCATTCCGAATGTTCGCCGGATTCTCGTAAAACGTTCGGGTGTTGTCGTATCTGTTCGGGAGTCTTCGAATTTTGAGGGGGTCGGCGATGTCCGGGGCTTCGGGGGTGAAGTCCGGTTTGATCTCCGTGTATGTGGGGTAGATGTTGCAGACGGGGTAGTTTTGGTAGGAGTGTGTGGGGTCAAGGTTCGGCCAGGCTGGTTCGGCGTGGGTCTTCGCCCGGGGGATGGGCTGTCGCTGGAGACTGCTATAGATTTCTTCAGCGGCAACTGGCGTAGTTTTGGCAAGTTTCCCTTGCTTTATTTCTTCTTCTATGACGCGTAGTTCGGCGAGTTGCTTCTGTTTCTTCTCTTGTAGTTTCTGCTGGATGTTGACTCGGGAGCCGACGCTTGAGCCCTCGTTTTCTGATGAACCGCCCTGTAAAATTTATTATGCGTTATAATTACTATTACTGATCTTCTAAGTAGACGAGTCTTTAATGGTATAATTATTGCCACATTCAGTAATTACTTACCCACAACTTTGTCGATAATTTGATCCCGCGAATATGCGAGGTATCAAGAACAGCATTTCACGTCAGAGGCCGTCCAGGCAGATTTGAGAAAACTCTGTCACTAGGGCTTGTTAGGCGATTAAACTTGCAGCTCACTCGATAAGACTTCCTGATAGGCAGACAATATATTGCTTCTTGTCAACTAACTTTACTGTTCTTGATCTTGAGCTGCAGGTTTAATCTCCTAACAAGCCCTAATGTCACTTTTCTCAAATCGGCCTGACGGCCGCTGACGTGGAATTATAACTAAAACTGCTACTGAGTAGCATTCAAGGACGCTGGCTTTACGTGCTCTCCCTGGCACGGGGGTGTAACACCGCCAACTTCCAAACTCCAGGCTGCTTTGTGAAAGTTTCTAAAACCCACAAAGCGATTTCAGCTTGACCCGAGAATCGAACCCGAGACCCTAGACCATCGAGGCAATTATCAGGAAGTTATTAGTAGCTAACTTCGGAGTAGCAAAGATAGGCAGGTATAGTTACATGGTGGTTATGTGCGGCGGGTAGCGGGCGGCGCCAGAAGGCGGCGGCGGGGGCGGCGGGGGGAGGGACGAACGATGTCGGCTTCTTCTTTTTGCGAGCGTTACCCGCGCTGGAAATTAAAACCTATTATTTCGTAATCAGAGCGAATCAATTCAAACGCGAATGCAAAGCGATCCGAAGCGAATTTGAATGATGTTCGTTGCATTGCGCCGTTAAGTAGGCCACTTCAAAAGAAATTGACTGTTTCTTGTGTTTGCGTCCAAATCGCTGACATAGGAAGCATCATTAGAAAGTTTTGGTGACACTGGTGGTGAAGAAGGGAGGAAGGAAAACATGCTGCGACGACCTCAATTAAAGTTGGGAAAAGGGTTGATGAGGATTATGACAGAAAGGCATTCTTACAAGAAAATGTTAGTTTACCTGTTACTAACTGGATTTGAGAACCGACAGTTGAACACTCCTGGTATCGTTGGGTTGTCAGCTTGATTCGACTGTTTACCTGAAATGTTACGCACATTACATATTATTATTCATAGTAGTAGAGAAAATAGACAGTATAAAGTTTTAATAAAAAAAAAACAAATATTTGAATTCAGAACCACCTCCTTTTTTGGAAGTCGGTTAAAACATACAATATGTGTAGATAAAATAACAAAAATATGCATTAAAATATAGATTACTGAGATACAAATAAGAAAGGCAGAGTCATAAGCACTTTGAATATAGTTTTACGTACAATCCTTATTTTGTGAGGATGTGTTTGTGCTATTCGTTCCTTGTTGATGTTCTCCTAACATGTAGCCCAGGCGCCGCACGTGGAAATATCTGGAAAATTACTATATTATTCTTACTGAAAAAATTAATATTCCATACTAAGTCCTTTAACCGCGAACTCTCTCGCGTAGTTTCCTAACAGTGAAGACTTTTTTAAATTGGATTGGAGCCGTTCCGGAGCCTTTAGGATACAAATAAAAACAAAATAATCAGCCTGACTGAATTCATTTTGGATACGACTGTACCTTAAAAGTATTGAAGTGGTATGTGCAACATATTTTTTTTTCAAATGGAGAAAAATCCCACTAATCCCTCTCTTCCATGTATATGGAGTACCAACGTCATGAGTGTACCAACATTTTCTTAGGAAAACCTATTATATTATTACCCACAGTAACTTGAAACACTTGCGTATATGCTAAAATATGAGAGTCCTACGTACCTATAATAAATAAGCATGAAGGCGAGGCCGGCGAGGAAGGCGGCGGCGGCGGCGGCGGCCGTGGCGGCGGGGCGGCGCGCGCGGCCCGACCACCACCACGCCACCACCAGCAGCCAGTTCTCCACGCACATCACGCAGTAGAAAGTCACCTGCCGCACATTTACACGGTTAGGGATGAATTATGCTAGACCGTAGCGGGCGCGCGCCGTGCCCCGGGCCAGGCACGGACGAGGCGCGGATTCAAAACTCCACGAATATTTTATACTAGCTTCTGCCCGCGACTTCGTACGCGGAACATGTCGCTTATGCCAGCGCCATCTATCGGTAAAAGTGAACACGTATCGGAGCTAGTTACACGCGGGAAAGCTACATAAAGCAGTCCGTGTGAAAAACAGCGACACCGTCACACAACGAAGGGCAGAAACAGCTTTAATTTTCATCGATTTAGCTTAAAAACTGACGAAGTTTCATAGACACTTACCCCCCCTTTTTCACCCCCGTTAAGGCAGAATTTCCAAAAATAATTATTGCGTCATTCTTAATTTCTAACCAAATAGCCAAATATTAATTTTAATCGAATTAGCTTCAAAACTGACGGAGTTTCATACAAATTTACCCCCTCCATTTTACCCCCTTAAAGAGCGAATTTCCAAAAAAAATATAGCCTATAGGTATGTTATTCTGATATATAAGCTATATGTCTGCCAAGTTTCATCTAAATCCGTCCAGTGGATCCTGAGATTAGCGTGTGCAAACAGACAAACAAACAAACATTCAAACATACTGTTACGCGCTACGGGTTCGGATAAATTATACACACACGATTTTTACACAAACGACACTTTATTTAACTAATTAAACGCTAATTATAATTACAGTAATCACAAAACACAGTAACAATCACTAATCACTTCGTAATCACTGGTAGAAAAGCTCACGATTTCACTTCACTACTTGTTCACTGTTTAGCTCTCAAACTAGAACTGACACACGGCGCTGCCCGCCCTCTATTTATATCGCGAGCATAGATGTCTAGAACCTTCTAAGGATTAGGTAGTGGGAGTAGATCGGTAAGGTTCTAGAACATTCCAGTAAGTACCCGAAGGTCAATGACCTTAGTAGAATGTTCGAGTAAGTTCTCGGCT
>NWSH02000150.1:5237992-5248143 GCA_002382865.2 Heliothis virescens
ACAATCACTAATCACTTCGTAATCACTGGTAGAAAAGCTCACGATTTCACTTCACTACTTGTTCACTGTTTAGCTCTCAAACTAGAACTGACACACGGCGCTGCCCGCCCTCTATTTATATCGCGAGCATAGATGTCTAGAACCTTCTAAGGATTAGGTAGTGGGAGTAGATCGGTAAGGTTCTAGAACATTCCAGTAAGTACCCGAAGGTCAATGACCTTAGTAGAATGTTCGAGTAAGTTCTCGACTGTTCTAGAACAGTCAAGGCTGTGACCTAGGTTTACTAGAAATTTCTAGAACATACGTCGAGAACATTCTACCAAGTACTAATTGTTTCGAGTATTTACTTTAACAACATTCTGTCCTACCGACCTACGTAACAATACAAACAGACAATTTTTTTTTTCGAATTCTTACTCTTCTTTCAATTTCTAATAACCCTACATATTTTGTTTTGTAAAAATATTAAATGTACAGACACGATTTTTTTACTGTCTTATTATATGTATAGATATAGATAGATATAGATGATCCGACGATCGTTGAGGCACATCCGAGCCTCATTCGGGACGCGCACGGCATACTTAGCATGAACCGCATGATATAAAATGTTGTTGGAGTTTTGAATCCTCACCTCGTCCGTGCCTCGCCCGGGGCACGGGTCGCGCCCGCTACGGTCTAGCCTAATTCATTCCCTGCAGTGTTAAGTAACGAGTAATACGTAGGTGCAACACCGTCAGTTTCATCTATACTGGACGGTTTAAGCCCGTGTTCGTAGTAAAATTTCGTTTCATTGACACGTTGCCGGCAACAGAGGTTGTTGCAGCAACATCTTTAGGTAATAGATTATACATATGAAGGTAGGTAGGTAGATATACCTGGAGTTACAATCCTTGGTGAGAATTCAAGACTGATTCCTCACTCAATCCTCGGATAAACGAGTCTTATTACAGTTCCACTTAATAAGAAGTGGAACATTGGGATCGGGTTACATCATGAAGTGGAATGCCACCTAAAGTGGGGGATTACATCATAAAGTAGGGGATACATTAGAATACATAGTACCAAAAAAATAACTCACCATTTTCTGCCTATGATTAAGCTCCTGTAGATTAACATACGCGAACACATACACAAACGCTATTAGCGCGGAGAGGTACGCCTTCCGCGGTCGACTGATGCGTTCCCCGTGGAACACGTTCTTTGGAGAGATCAGCCATAAGAACATGGACAGCCAGTGGAGACCTGATAATATAAAAAAAAACTGTGTTAAAGATATTGAAGAGATCTTGGTGATACTAATACTAGCCGTTGTTAGGATCGGCTTCCAGTTTAATGCAGCTGAATAGTAATATTTTACCAGCTAACCCGATACGCCATGGTCAGACTGGTTGATAGACTTTCTAGGTTCTGAATACCTGTAACGACTGCCAAAGATGTTCAAATGATAGTCGTCAATTAACGTGTCACCCGTAATACAGAGAAATTCGTCATGACACCACGGACCGACCGCGCCAAGCCCTCGATCGACCCGTGTGGCTGTTAGTAAGTCATGTCAGTAAAACTTGAGAACATCATTCACTGTCTGTAAGTGTGTTCCAGAAGATGAAATTGTAGTTATTTACCTATAACTAAGAACACCCAATACTCGTAGACTAGTGCGTACACGGTGAGTGCGCAGATCCGCGCCGATATCGTGCCCAGCCGCCATAGAAACTGCCGACAATATTATACCTTATTAGATCTTGTAGTAGACTTAGAGCTAAGTGAAATATATTTGCTGTTATTTCATCATACCTAGTGTTAGTGTACCATACGTGGTGCTAGTGTATGTACAGCAACTTTCAAACCTTCGCAATTTTGTAGTGTAATACATTGTCTGAACACAACGGATCCACTGGTTACACTAACTAAATACGGCTAAAATAGGAACATTGGCAAATTGTTAGTGCATTAATGACCCCGTATCGTACCATAATGTAGTGTTAGTGTACCATACCAAGTGTTAGTGTAAGATTTCTAATATTAGTGTCCCAAATCTAGTGCTAGTCTAAAAATGTTAACCAAACCAAAAACAGACAATAACATCTGGTTATGGCTTGGTTATCGTTGGTTAAATGGCGCACTCCACGCTTAGTATACAATACTAGCTTCTGCCAGCGGCTTCGCGGGTGTAAAACTTTAAAATCCCCCTTTTACCCGTTTACGTGGGAATTTCGGGAAATTCTTTCTTATCTCGAGTGAGTCTTTAGATGAACCTCCGTGCTTTTCAGTTTTTATGTTCACGGGTTTGGGCCCTGCGTTGATGAGTCACAACTTTGATTATTAGCTAACGGTATAGATTTAGCGTTATTTTACAATCTAGTGTATCCTATACCAATCAGGGGCGTATTTTAAGATTGCGCGCCCCGGGCTCCTGTAGCTTTCCGCCCCATCAAGGAATGAAATCAAGCCGCAGGGGCGCCCTACCTACCGGCCGCCACTCGCAGCTTGCCGCCCCGGGCTATAGCCCTTCTAGCCTAAGGGTAAATACACCCCTATACCTAGTGTTACTATAAAATACTTTATATAAACACACTACACAAATTACCTGAAATATAACTCCGAGCCAGGTGAGCACGAGGCGGTGAACGTTCTGAAGGCGTACGTTCTTGCTGAAGCTGGCCAGCGCCCAGCACACGGAGAACAGGGACAGTGACGCTGATATCACGTTCAGTTCCGCGAACGCTTTGTTTTCTAGATGATAGAAGGAAATACGGTACTAAACATTTTTAAGGTAATTTTAGGTTTGAATACAGACCAATCTATGACGTTATTCACTCGAGGTCGTGGTGGCGTAAGAGAAGCACCAGCCTCTCAATTATGAGTGTGCTGTGCTGGTTCGATTTCCGAATGTCCTTAAGAAGTTGGTATTAGGTCACCACGACGAAGTTACGTTAATAGAACTCATTTTAGGCTGTTCTCTATATCTCCTTAGTCTTGTTGGTACCTGAAGGCTCATCGATGCTGGGCTCCGGCGTGACGGCGAGGTCGCTGACGGGCTCGCGACTGGCGTCCTTGAACAGGATGTGCAGCTGCAGCAGTAACATCGGCGCCGCCTCGCAGAATGCGTGCACCAGGCGAAGCATACCTGGACAGTGCCATTATGGAATTTTCAACAATGGGGTAAAAATAGGCCATTATGATAAATACCTACATTTGTATTTGACTAGCTGTTTCCCACAGTTTGACCCGTGTCCCGTGGGAGCTTATTCCCGCACATGGATAAAAAGTAGCCTATATGTTATTCTGATATTGCTTGCGCCAGCGGATTCACCTGCATCCCGCGAGAACTACTTCAAGCACCCGGATAAAAAGTAGCCTATAGCCTTTCTAGATATGTGGTCTACCTGACACCGAAAGAATTTTAGAAATCAAACTTCGAAGAATTTTTCTTCGACCACAATGCGTAATTGATGAATTTTTGCTAAAATTGGCCATCATTATTGGTCCGTTCAAAATTTGACCCACATTCTGATGCCAAAAAGTTGGTAAATGATCCTGCCCACAACCCGGTTCCATTTGATCCATATTTCGTGTGACACCCTGTAAAGCTGTGCGTATGATGACGTCGACACTCACACAAATCCCGTACTTGATGCTTGACCCTCCTGAGTTCCACTGGCACCAGCAGCCTGGCGTACCTCCACAGCACTCCGAGTTGGAGGCAGTGCAGCAGTATGGGCAGCCATGGCGGCCGGCCCTTGCGGCCCTCGCCTGCCCACCACACGTGGAGGTACCAGCGGAGAGATAGCACCTGGAGATGTAATTTAGAAGCTTAGAAGTGATATTGGTAATATCTGTTATTGTGTCCCATTAAAAAACAGAAGACTGTAATATTTTTTCTTTTCTAGGTATATTTTTTTATTACTAAGGAAGCAGTGGATGCGGGATACTGAAGATCGAGCAAAGTGGCGAGCCTTGGGGAAGGCCTTTGTCCAGTAGGACATCTTTCGTCTTTTCAGGAAATATTTATGAAAAAATCGAAACTAGCTCAAAAGGCCAGGTGCCAAAGTAATACTAGAATATGACTAAAATATACACACCTGAGATATAAGCAGAGAAGTAATGACAATAGATAAAGCGGCAGCGAACGTGCCCTTATATCCTCGTTCGAGCAGTGCATAGCCCATCACGACATCGAAAACAACATCGCAGAAGTATCCCGCCAGCGAGATCACGTTGAACAGTACGTCGCATAGCGGCAAGAACTCCGCCATTTCCAAACATTTCTTTTAACTACTTAATTTCGGAGAAATGTATTTTACTGCTTCTTGAATTTTCGTCATTTACTGTAATAAAAAGGATTAAAATTATTTCAAAAGAAATATGATCGGTCATTTCGTGGAACGGAACGTTTCATAATACGTTTCGATTTACGTAATACTTTGACACGTTTTAAAATTCTGGAGTAGAAATTAAATATTATAAACAAAAATCATCATAATAGTAATATTTAAACATGTGATAAAGTATATTAGATTATTGTAATGTTTATACACGCAAATTACAAATAAAAATGGCGCGTCGAAAATAATACCACTACCAGCTACAAGCGAAACGGAACGGCAGTGTTGTTTGTTGTTGACGTTTCACGTCTAGAGTTTACTAGAATTTTGTTTGTTATTTTGAGCTTATATTACTTGGTATTCCGATATATCTACACTAATTTCGATAAAGTATGTCTAACTATACAGATTTAGTGAATAAGTTCGGCAAGGAGACGTCTCGGGCTGCGTGTAAAAAGTGTGGTTATGCTGGACATCTTACGTTTCAATGTAGAAACTTTATAAAGGTACGAGTTCTTTTAGAGTATTTTCTTTAATGCTTCCTTTAGCAGAGTTACGAATATTCATGAATTTTATACATTTTAGGAGGTTTTGAAAGTGAACTCTCATGTTTCATTGACTTTTTACCTAGTTTGACAAAGTTTTCTAAAGTTTGTTGTTATCCAACAGGAGCATTCTTGTAGTTCACACAAATACTTCTAACATTTTAGATTTATCTACAGACAAAAATGCCTAAAAATTATAGATTTCCTTTGACTTTATAAAATATGTGATGCTGAAGTTTTAAGCCATGTCCTACAGTGTTACTTTGAGCTCACAGATAAAAAATTGCTTATTATGTTCAGTGTGCCCTTATCATTACACAAAATTTCATCTTAATCACTGAATTTTTTATAAATAAAAGCTTCACAGACGTATGCCCCATTTATGATATTACTTCAGATAAGGAGGACTGAAACTCATGACTTCTCCTTTCACAGGTGGATCCTAACAAGGAGATAGTGTTAGACGTGAGCAGTACGAGCAGTGACAGTGAGGAGGAGTACGCCACACCGCTGCAGAGGCTCCGAGAGGCAGAGCTGAGGCAGAAGCTACAGGAGAAGCTGCAGAAGGCCAAGGAGAAGAAGAAGAGTAAAAAGAGATCTAGGTATATATTACAGATTAATCTTCTTACTAGCTAACCTGGCCAACTTTGTACCACCTTATATTCTTTAAACCTTCCTTCAACCTCTACAAACATTTTAAAACCAAAATAAGTATGTTTGGTCCAGCCGTTCATGAGTTTTAGTGAGACTAACATACAATTCATTTTTATATATGAGTCTTGTATATTCTTTAAATGCTAACAATATGTTGGTTTAACCTTTTCGTAGAAGGAAAATTTCCAGAAATGGACAATTTTAGGAATATGATTTGCTTTAATTGTATTTCTGGGCGTACTCAACATTCAAATAGCGCATACTGTTGACGAGGAGGCCTTGACTCAGCCTTGGGATTTTATAGGCAGGGAAAAATTAATTTGCCAATGGTGGGATACTGATATATTAACATCATTTCACAGATCATCAAGCACTTCATCAACAAGCAGCTCTTCATCATCATCATCATCATCAACTACATCCAGCAGTGAATCGGACAGAGACAAGAAGAGGAAGCATAGGAAGAAATCTAAAAAGTCCAAGTCTAAGAAGTCTCATAGTGATAAGAAAAAAAGTAGAAAATAACATTTATGGTTGCCTTTTTGTTGATTATAATGTTTTTCCTGGATCTCGATATTGTGTGCATGCATTTTAATATGAGTATGTGTTAATTTTAGACTCGGATGTTGCTCAGTTAAACAAATGTATGACTATGTAATTTTTTAAACAAGTGTTTTACAGAAGAGAACATGTATATTTTAATCAGTGTTATAAATGCCGATTAGTCTAAATATTATCTTTGAATCAATATAACCTGTTTTATAAGTTGAGAAATATACTTATTGAATTTCTCATGTTATTTATGAAGTGGGACTTAGATTGAAACTAAGGCTGAATACTGTAATATTCAAATAGACTAAGTTTTAAATAGTGCAAATATATTTTAATTGTATAGCCATGGACTGTAATTACAAATGTATTAAAGCAATAATTTTGATTTCTCCTGGTTTTTATTTAAAGTTTGTTTTCCAAACGTGACCTAGATTTTATATACTCAGTTTGTATTCCATGTTGTTTAAATAAAGAATTATGTTATTATTGCACCGAAAGATTCACCTATAAAAAATAGGATTGATCTATGCTCGGGTCCTGGAAAATTTATAGGTGTACTATCATCAGAGCCACTCCTAAGTTAGTTTCATCATTATCATATCAGCCATTTACTATGTAAGCTTGATTCACTCACAAGATTATTTTTCCCTACACATTTTGGACACAAAATGCAATATTCAAGAGTGATAAGTGTTGCATGAAGAAAACCAATCAAACTAATGTGATCTTACAAAGAATTCTGGATTGTTAATGTTGAAATTCAAATATAATGTGTGTTCTTAGAGATACAACGGACAAATAAAAGTTGCTGTTTTTGTGTTGAATAGAAAGAGCCCTGTTTTCATCACAAAACTGAAATAAAATAAAGGATTTAATGTGTATTCATACCTTTACTATAAGTTACCATCACACTTTATTTATTTGTAGTTTTCTTATTAATAAAACACTTTTTAACAACTAACTTGAACATATAAATAAAAGTTACAAAACTTATCAATAACAATGTAACTAATGTTCATTCTAGGACTAAATAAATCTTGAATGTCTCGAAATACAGTAGAAGAGAGGAAACTAATAAAATCAACGTGTAATTAGTAAGTAGTTAACTTGATAATAGTGGATACGCGCGAGAAAGTGGGCTAATATGACTTTCGCCAACTGATAATATAGAAAATTTACTGCATACGTATATGAACAGACTATATTTAGATAGAATTAACTGTAAAACTTTACAAATAATTGCTTATTTCATTAGTAAATAACACAACATACCTTATCCTAAGGTTTGGGCCAAAGTTTTGGAAGGACGAACCAGGATGTAGTATTCTACGATTTAAACTACACATGTGCATTTCTCACGCATAGTATTACAAATGTTAATATTTATATATGTATTCCCACAGTTATCACTATTCACATCACATAAAAAGCTTAGAATATTTTGGTTAAGTTATTCTAAGTTTCAATCAAGTTCACGTCAAAAGTTCATTGATACTAGCGACATCTAGCGCGAGGCACGCGGAGCACGACAAAGCTCGATCGATTCGTAGTGGGTGCGTTCATTGGCGATGAATGCCAGGAATGCATCCAGTTTACCAGTAACTGCATTCTTTTATCCTTACACATACTTATTAGTGTCCTTTATAAGTTGCACGTAGTTTTTTCTGGTTAGAAAATGTCTCACGACTAGTTCTTGATCGCTCAGTTGACGCAGCCTCGGACGGTTGTCGGGAGGCAATGACCTGCAAAATTACCGTTACATTTAAATTGCACATTGTATTTATGAATGTATCGTATGAAATTACTTACTGATTGCAATATGTTGTACATTCACCTAGGAGTCTTAAAAAAGCCGGCAAGGCGAAGTCTAACGTTGCTTCATCCATGGCTAGTACCTTAATAAGTTGGATGGGGTCTGTTCTCATGGATGCCATGCTGCAAATTCTATCCTGCAATTAATGTTAATGTAAATGAAACGTTACGTAGAGCTTACTGAAATTATCCGTAAGTAATTGTTGTTGTAGACATTTTTTACCTCGGTCAAAGCGGCAACCTCCGCCTCTTGTTGTTGAAGCGTCTTGACCAGGTCCTTGGTGATGCTGACACATTGTTTGCTGATTTGCTTCACACATTTCTTATACATTATCTTGCCCCTACCGTGGTGACATTTTTTTTCTAACTCTACAGTGGCTCTGGTAGCCTGCAAATAAATGAAAATTATATTGATAAAGCAACACTTACATTAGTTTCAGCACCAGGCTTCTACCATAGCTTTCATTTAATTTTACTATAAGGACGTCTACACATTACGGCGCAGTGGCAGCGCTTATCTGCTATACTCGCGAGATAGGAACTGCGGTGCCCTGCCTCGACACCGACTTCGTAGAACATCCAAGTACAACTAGTTCCATAGGTTCATGTAAAGGTCGATTTACATCAAACGAACATAGAGCTAGAGCTAGAACAAGAGCATTCTTTCGTAATCTTTTAGTGTAAACGAAAGCTAGAGGTATCGATTTACATCAAACGAACATAGAGCTAGAGCTAGAACAATCGCTAGAACACAAAAACGCTTTGATGAGACCGCTCAGTGGCGCGAGCACGTCCGAACACGCTAGAACGCTCTAAGCAACTGTTCGCGCGCTCTTGCGCCGTTTACATCAAGCGAGCGAGCATTCTTAGAATATTCCTAGAATATTCCTAGAATCTTTGCGAACGCACTAAGAACAACGAAGGAATGCTCTACGCCTGTTTACACTAGAAGAATTAGCTGTAGTGGGGATAGAATGAGCATTCGCTCGTTTGATGTAAATCGACCTTAAAAGGAACAAGATTAACCTCTCTGCTCGACCAGATTTTGACACTGACATACACCGTAAATTCGGCGGGATATTTTGAACCGCGATGTGGAATTCAAGAATTTATACCAACTTTCAACATATGATTTCTAAGTGCATAATGCTTCATAAGGAATATTTTAGCAATAGTTTTCGAGAAAACTTATTTGACAACAATATGCAATAGGTCAAACGAGGTCATTAAATTTCAAAATAAGGGAAAACTACGTATATCTAAGGACTACCCAAAAGTTAGGCATTTTTAATTTGGTAAAAACTTACGAATAAATAGTCGAACACTATCTTGAACATAACACGGACGTCATATTTATAACATTTTCAATCCACTTGCATTATATTTCGTGTATTTATTTATGTTCCATATTAAAAAAAAAGCACATAAAATACACAATAAAAAATTAGCAATATTACAAGGTGATCACATCTATAGACAAAGTAGAGTAGGATTTTTTTTTAAAGGTATGCATTTGACAAATCGATTGAAATGTATTATGAATAATCGAACAGCTAAAAATATTTTTAAATTGTTTAGTGAAAAATAACGATTTAATTTATTTTGTATTTTTTTAAGCAATTTATTTTATTATTCGATATTCAAATTCAAAGGATATTTTTTATTAATCTTCATTTTATATTGTAAAGCTGAAGAGTAAGTTTGTTTATTTGCTGAATGCGTTAATCTCATGAACTACTGATCCGGTTTAAAAAATTGAAGAATCGATTCGATTTGAATATTTTTAGGGTTCATTAGCAGCATGGCATAAAACGGAACCCTTATAAATTCGTCATGCCTATCTGTCTGTCCGTACGTCATAGCCACATTATTCCGAAACTTTTATGACGACACAATTGAAACTTTGTAGGTAAATATAATTTTTATATTTATTATATTTACCGCTGTACGATTTTTGTTCAGAAATAAAAAATAATAATACATGATGAAACTGAAACAGATTTTTTTTTTCATCAAACCTATACTTGTGGGGTGTCTATAGATGGGTCTTTAAAAATGAAATTGAGGTTCCTGAAACTAATTTTTGTTCCAAGTCAATCATTTCAAAACCAGTCACTTTCAAGGTAGGTAGGTACTTAAATGTATCCTCCCCCTGTAACTATCCAAATAAAAAATCTAGAATAAATATGAGTTAAAAATCTCAATAAAAACGATCAACGAAACTGGTTTAAATGATATATAATAAGTATTTTAGGGATAT
>NWSH02000150.1:5256406-5283856 GCA_002382865.2 Heliothis virescens
ATTTGTTAATGTCATTAAATTTTGGTAACAAACCTCTTTGGTGAGCAATTTATTGATCTAATGAAAAAAAAAATGAAACTGAAACCTTCACAGAGAGCTGGTGTTGGCTTCACAAAGTGCAAAAGCAAACACAATGCATTGGCCTGATAAAGTGTGGGCTAACTGTTTGTAATACGATGTTCTGTAAATATACACACCTAATGTAGGGCGATCAATCAGTTTAGGACTAGAGCTGGCTGCTCTGAAAAAGTGCTCTGGAGAAAAAAATATCTTAGAAACTATGAAGGATAATCTCGAAGTATGGGAGTTATTTTATAGCATCAGTTAGTTAGCCTTAATAATTTTGCAAATTCTATCTCAATTTTTCAAATCCAATCAGTTTATACAGCTTTGGGCATATTCTACTGATAAGAGATTGAAAGAATTTTCGCTACTTTAAAATATCTCCTACCACAAGACGGAACGCAGCTTACCTATTTTTTAAAGTCGGTTACAAAAACGACGTTCGTTCCTTAGCTCGTTACTTTTCTTAGTAAACATCGTGTGTTTGAAACGATGTAACTAAGTTACACGCTCACTCGTGACCAAGAAGTCGCGCGGTGGATTGTAGCTGTGACATTTACGTTCTCTCGGATACAACTAATATGTACACACGTAAGTTTACATTTTATTATTAGTTTAAAAAAATACTGATATATAGAAGAGGAATTGTTTGATAGTTTGTTTGTATATACCCCAAAAGGCTTCGAAACTACGGAATCGATTAGAATTTTTAAGTTTTTAAAAAGTTGCAATATTAAAATTTAGTTTTAAGGTAATTTGCTGCGCGCCCTAACAGGTAACTGTAACGCCCTAACAATGTAGTTTTAAGGAACTCTATGTACCTGTAACGGTGTAGATTCTGCAATTGAATAAATAAATAAATAAAATAAGGTAAATAATGATCCCACCAAAAACATTCTGTAAAAAACTAGCCAATTCTCGCTGAAGCTGCTTGTATATCTCTAAAAAGCAATGAAATCTAGACAAAGTCGTGCTGAGTCTAAGGATACTTACTGCGATTTCTTTACTATTATAGTTAATGCTATATGACTGGCCATTGAACATTCTTTAAACGTTTAGTGAGTACAAGTCAACGGCCAGTCATATAGCATTAACTATAATAGTAAAGAAATCACCGTAAGAATCCTTAGACTCAGCACGACTTTGTCTAGATTTCATTGCTTTTTAGAGATATACAAGCAGCTTCAGCGAGAATTGGCTAGTTTTTTACAGAATGTTTTTGGTGGGATCATTATTTACCTTATTTTATTTATTTATTTATTCAATTGCAGAATCTACACCGTTACAGGTACATAGAGTTCCTTAAAACTACATTGTTAGGGCGTTACAGTTACCTGTTAGGGCGCGCAGCAAATTACCTTAAAACTAAATTTTAATATTGCAACTTTTTAAAAACTTAAAAATTCTAATCGATTCCGTAGTTTCGAAGCCTTTTGGGGTATATACAAACAAACTATCAAACAATTCCTCTTCTATATATCAGTATTTTTTTAAACTAATAATAAAATGTAAACTTACGTGTGTACATATTAGTTGTATCCGAGAGAACGTAAATGTCACAGCTACAATCCACCGCGCGACTTCTTGGTCACGAGTGAGCGTGTAACTTAGTTACATCGTTTCAAACACACGATGTTTACTAAGAAAAGTAACGAGCTAAGGAACGAACGTCGTTTTTGTAACCGACTTTAAAAAATAGGTAAGCTGCGTTCCGTCTTGTGGTAGGAGATATTTTAAAGTAGCGAAAATTCTTTCAATCTCTTATCAGTAGAATATGCCCAAAGCTGTATAAACTGATTGGATTTGAAAAATTGAGATAGAATTTGCAAAATTATTAAGGCTAACTAACTGATGCTATAAAATAACTCCCATACTTCGAGATTATCCTTCATAGTTTCTAAGATATTTTTTTCTCCAGAGCACTTTTTCAGAGCAGCCAGCTCTAGTCCTAAACTGATTGATCGCCCTACATTAGGTGTGTATATTTACAGAACATCGTATTACAAACAGTTAGCCCACACTTTATCAGGCCAATGCATTGTGTTTGCTTTTGCACTTTGTGAAGCCAACACCAGCTCTCTGTGAAGGTTTCAGTTTCATTTTTTTTTTCATTAGATCAATAAATTGCTCACCAAAGAGGTTTGTTACCAAAATTTAATGACATTAACAAATAAATAAAAAAAAGTATTTCGTTACCATAGCAACGGTTAAAATAAATCAATACTTTGCTAGCAGTGACAATCGTGAGCAGGTAATCATGTCATCGATTCATCACCATCACCATGGCTCCAGGGCCATTATCATTTTAGATGCATCATCCCACAATTAATTGCCATGTTGTCATTTATTATGCACCAAAATCTTCAACCGATACCTCGAAGTCCTTTCCAAATTTACTTTGAGTTGATAGCAAAATATAATTTTATAGATTCGTTCGAGCTATTTCCGATTATAGTGAAGAACATAGCTGCCCACCATGGAACCACTGAAGGTAGAAGATTTTGACGACATAGACGCTCAACTGACGGCTTCGGTGGAAGAGGATAAGAAGTATTGGAAGGTGAACAGCGTCAAGTGTGATGCTATACAAACGGCCAAGACTTATGAAGAATTCGCGTAAGTAGATGATGAACAAGGCTATATACAGTATTATCGTCATCCTCTCATCATCATCATCTGCCTAGCCTTTTCCCAACTATTTTTGGGGTCGGCTTCCAGTCTAACCGGATGCAGCTGAGAACCAGTGTTTTACATGGAGCGACTGCCTATCTGACCTCCACAACCCAGTTACCCGGGCAAACAGATACCNTTTTCTGAACTATGTTGGGGTCGGCTTCCAGTCTAACTGGATGCAGCTGAGTACCAGTGTGCCACATGGAGCGACTGCCTGTCTGACCTTCTCAACCCAGTTACTCGGGCAACCCGATACCCCTTGGTAAAACTGGTTGTCAGTCTTTCTGGATTCTGACTACCCGTAACGACTGCCAAAGATGTTCAAATGACAGCCGGGACCCACTGTTTATCGTGCCTTCCGAAATACGGAAGAACCCGTGTTTCGGAAGGCATCCTCTCATAAAGAAAGGAATTAGATTTAAGGTCACACCAGAACGGCGCGGCAGCTCCAACCCAGCAATTAACTTGTAATTTAAAGACCCTTAAATCGGATCTCATATGAAACATTTTACAGCCTCAATTTAGAAATGTTAATAAATAAAATACGAGACAGAACCGTACTTGCTGTGCCGTGCCATTCCTGTTTGATTTCAGACTTCAGAAGTCCTACCTTTCTTCAAGATGTTTTCCTTCTCCTATACTCAGTCATTGGTCCTCAGCCAGATCGTTTATTATGATGATTTCCTACCTACAAAAAAAAAAACTAGATGTAAAAGTAAATGATACTGTGTGAGATTTGTTGGCTGTCTGTTTATTTTTTGTCGCATAAGAGTCGCGAAGTATGCCCGCTGCATAAGCCTTTTTATGGTTCCGTACCCAAAGGGTAAAACGGGACCCTATTACTAAGACTTCGCTGTCGCTGTTCCATCCGTCCGTCCGCCACCGGCTATATCTCGTGAACCATTATAGCTATAGATCTGAAATTTCATAGAGATGTGTCTCTGTTGCCGCTTTAACAACAAATACTAAAAAGTGTAACAAAATAATAAAATAGGAGGCTCCCGTACAACAAACGTGATTGTGCGCGACTCCGGCTCGCAAATGGCCGATTAAAAAAAATACATTTTTACTTCTCTCTCGTAAAAATTAAAAAAAAATCTCCGTTGCAGGGACCGTGTGGCCGCAGCACATTTGAACCCGCTGGGCCAGTGCGACTACAAGAAGAGATGCAACCGCAAGTGGAACCAGTACGCCACTGACGAGAGGAAACCAGACGATGAATATGAATATACAGATTAAACGACATTTCTAGAACTTAACTTGTATTTTATTCTAGTATTCTTGTATTTATAAATGTTGTGCGTGGTTTCTTTGACAAAATAATGGCTGGCAGCCGATTACCAAATAACATATCGTAAACATTTTGTTAAACCTATTGAACTCACTCGTAAAAAACGCCACGCGCGATCTGATTGGTTGAAGTCTATGGACATAAGCATTGCCACTATGAACGTACACAGATAGTCTGGAGCCTGAAAAGGGACATAGACGTCTCGTGACGCGGGTGAAACAGCGAAGAACAGCTGGTTTATATTAACACTAGCTTCCGCCAGCGGTTTCACCCGCTTTCCCGTGGGAACTACTGCGCGCACCCGAATAAAAAAGTAGCCTATAGCCTTCCTCGATAAATGGGCTATCTAACACTGAAAGATTTCTTCAAATCGGACCAGTAGTTCCTGAGATTAGCGCGTTCAAACAAACAAACAATGAAACAAACAAACTCTTTAGCTTTATAATATAAGTATAGATTATAGAGAAGAAAAATGTTTGCTTCTAGGGTCCGAAACTACTGAGCCGATTTGAAACACTCAGTCACTGTTGGGGAGCTACACTATTCCCAAGTAACATATGCCAATATGTTATTTAGCAATGAACGGTACTTTAGAGTGGATGCGAGTGAAACCGCGGGTACAGCTAGTGGTTAATATTTGGAGTTAAGAGTTATCAGATTGCGGCGCGGCCGTGAGGAGCAGTCATTACACGGCGGCTATTGTCACGCGCTCGCAGGCATCTTGGGAATTCATCCACGGCGGGCGGGGGCTCGGCTGTCCTGCGGTTCACACGCTGCGTTTTATTATTATTTTAGTTGAGACATGAATAAATATGGTTAGTTATATTAATTACTTTTTCAGGAGTCTTCTTCTTATCCCGTGAACTGCAGATTTAGTCGCATTATAACCTTATTGTCAGAGTTTTCTCAAATCCACCTGACGACTCTTTTGAATGATCCCTTTCACTGTGTGTGCAGCGTGAGGGAGTGTCAGATTACTGGTTAAAACCCGTTAGGGCCGCGGTAATTAGAGCAGGCCTCAAAACTACTAAACTGATTTTTAAAATTTGTTTACGATTGGGAAGCTAACACTAACACTACATATACCCGGGTGATATAAGCTAAGTACACATATTTCATCCGAATACGAGAAGTAGTTTCTACGAGATGCGAGCGAAACCGTGGGAACCGCTTATGACTAAGAAAAAAATTACACTGAAAAACTAGAAACCTCACCCATATATAATTGGTTATAAAGATAACCAAAATTTAAAATAAAATAATCTTATATATAAAAATGAATCGCTAAATGTGTTGGTAAGCGCATAACTCAAGAACGGCTGGACCGATCGGGCTTATTATGGTCTTAAAATGTTTGTACTGATCGAGGGAAGGTTTATATATAAAAAAAAAACAGGATCCGCGTACGAAGTCGCGGGCAGAAGCTAGTAAATAATAATAATTAAAACGCGGCTTCCGAACCGCGAATGAGCGGCGCACCTTAGAAGCGAGGGGTGCGGTCGCGGGTATTTGGCGGCTATTTCAATTATACGTCTTATGAAATAGCGGCCGGTGTCTCTTTCGCCTGAGCCCGCAATATCGCACCAATGCGATAGGCGATTGGAATTTTTGTTGGAATTACCACGTCAAAAGCGGAGCGGTTATGTTGCCTTATTTTATTTTCTTAGTTTTGGTTGATCAAAAGTCTAGCACTTCCATTTTGCTACCTTAGCGGAAAAGTCGTTTGATGAACCACTTTAAAATGCTTGCTGATTTAACTTCACATTTGTATGATAAAACCGAAAGAATGAAAATGTACAGACAACAGCACATCAAGTTACCACAATCTGTCAAATTTCTGCACTCGATTTTCAACCTTATCACAATGTAGGTAGGTTAATGTTTGATTGGTAAAATTTGACAGATTCGTATACGTTGACCTGCTGTTGTCTGTATGTGTTGGTACTTTTCTTACTTCTTCAGCGTAAACGGCTAAATCAATTTTGATTATAAAAGAAATGTAAGATGTAAATACAGCTTAGTAGAATACAGCTTAGTATTGTTATATCCAAATTAGGCCCACGAGGCAGTAGGATTACTGGAAAGAGTTAAACTATGACACGGGGCTGCGGCACTTCTCGGGGGCTGCGAAATTATTATAAAGAGTTACCACGGTCCTGGTACACAAAGGGCTCCAGAAGTAACATGGTGGATTTCAGTCAGTAAGAATCTGACACTCCATCACGCCGTACCCACAGTGGGTTAATTTGATGATCGAGGGATTTCATACAATCAGTCATAGTTGGCAGGTCGCTATATCAATTTGTTCTTCTAGCCGCTCCCGCTGCGCTCTTCACGTGATCCGTCCCCGAAGGCACCTCACGCGCCCCACGCCGCGAAGAATGAGAGATATAGCGGCACGACCAAGCTTTTTAAATTCAGCCCAGGGATGCTTAGCGGAAGGACAATTCATTTATTAGAATTTTTCATTTCTTATTGGTATTCTTTTGAAAATTATGATATCTATTGATTGGGAATTATTGGGGTGAGGGAGGTAAGAGAATTTGGTTGATGTGGGCAAAATATAGCTACCTGTATGATTATTTTGATGCCCCGTTTATTTATTTTTCATTGTCAAGAATATTCGTGTCGGAGAAGACGTAATACACGTGTGCAATGATGAGAGTTCTCCATCGATAGAGGAAGAATTGTGCACAGTAACGAGTTCATATAATTTAGGTTAGGTTAGTTAGGATGCAATTTCTTTTGCGGTGCAAAACTAAAGGAGAGTCAACGCACTGGGCCAGATTGGACATACGTCTATGCCTATCACCAATCGTGCAAACCTAGCTGAAATAAGATTTATTTGGACTAGGTCTCCCATCGGATTGACATTTCACGTGCAATCAAATTTGACCTTTAACGCACTACATCTAAGGCTCTAAATACTTGGTATACAAGTAATACACGGTAGGTACGGAGATCCGCCGCCGGTAACAATCTATTCGAGATTAAACCGAGAGCCGGTTCTAATGTAGTTAACCGTCCCATTAAAATTAACACCACCTGTTGATTACAACTTACAACCACTAACCGTTTAGTTCTTAACCTTGGGTTTATGGAGTAGGGAACGTAGCGCTTTGAGTTCAGACGGGTGCTGGGGGTGCTGGTTGCAACAAGAAGCCAGTTTATACTTTATACACATAACACAACTCGATATGTGGTCTGACCGTTTTTTGTTGCATTTGACGATCACTGTCAGTCAGTTATCCCCTTGTTATCCCCTTAGTTATCCCTTTAAAACCGACAGCTGTCAACTGCACAAATTACTCGGTGACACTATAGAATCTTTATATGTCCCATGTTCAAATCTACGGATCTAAGAGCACCTTCATAAAGCAAGAATCCGATACCAGTCGAATGCCTATCAAAACACAGCTAAAATCCCTGGCCTCCGATTTTTGGAGATTCCTACAGACTTTGGAAAATCCCTTAAAATGCACACAAAAGACAGGTCGTCTTAATTATACAAACGATAAAAGTTCCAAAGTGTTTAGTTTAAAGAACATGCAAACTTTTTTAGCTAAACTTTTCTTCATTATTGAAACTATAAACAATATTATTTTTGACGAGGTCATCAAACTGACGTTGTCACTCAAAACTTTCGAAAACACAAAAAGTGGTGTTTATTTTTATTTTTTTTACTCGTGTTTACAAAAATCAGGTACATACTCAGGCTTTGGTTATTCTGTATATTTATTTACCTACAATATCCGCACTGCTAAGTTGGTCTTCGTGAATGGAATGCTACGTTTTCCTTTACTGATCTACGTTCTTAAATTTTTCGCTAAACTATTAGGCAACGCCAGTCCTTATCGTCATCCCAATGAGTCCCAGCTTTAGCAGTACTTACTTATTGAAGACAAACCTTGTTTTTGGTGGATTGGTATCAACAGTGACTATGGGTGGGACTCGCACCTCGCACTTAAAGAGGACTCGCTAAGCTTTTTCTCGAAAGAGAAATTAGAAACTCCACATGTCTTTTTACCCGACTGCCACAGAAAGGAGGGTAATATACCGACTATCTAGAAGGTTTAAAGCAAGCTTTAAACCTTTCAAGCTGCTAAACCTGGAGGCTTCGGTAATGTGACCAGACCCTTTAGTTTAATCCATGCTACTCTAGCTCTCAAAAAAATCCCGACAGAAAACTGAACATTCGTAATCGCCACGATCTTCTGCACCTGTATAATGACACTAGCTCTGCCAGCGGTTTCACCCACGTCCCGTGGGAAATACTCCGCGCACCCGAATAAAAAGTCTATAGCCTTCCTCGATAAATGGGCTATCTAACACTCAAAGATTTTTTCAAATCGGACCAGTAGTACCGAGATTAGCGCGTTCAATCAAACAAACTCTTCAGCTTTATAATATTGAGTATAGATTTGTATAGATTCTTCCTTATCTTAGGCGCAATGACTGAAGGCAAGTGCACGTTCGGCACGAGGATGCCGATAGACATCCACATGCTGAACGAGATCATCTACCGAGAAGTGAAGAACTTCAGGAACTACAAGATTTACAGGCCTAACTTTGGATGTAAGTCAAATATTACCTTTAAGATGATGTAGGTACCATCACAATAGGCATGACGACAGGGTAAAAAATAAGCAAATCCATTTAGTCCGTAATTTAGATTATCGCAAAATGTTGGACACGTTTTTTTGTTTTTAAAAATCTATCAATAATAACAAAGATAATGAGTATCAAAGTTCAGGAGTGGGGGGTCCTGACGTCACGCCTATGTCAAAATTGTACGTAGGCGTGACGTCACGCGCAATTTTAGCGGTCTATAACTACGTAATTATTTGTTTAGATGAAAAACGAAAAAATACGTGTGCAATATTTTTTTATAATCTAAAAGACGGACTAATTAGATTATTTTAGTCGTCATGCCTATTATGAAAGATACCCCTTCAATGCATAAATGTTTCAAATTAAAATTGGCACACTTACCTACGTATTTAATTCACCATAGCATTTATACCAAAATCTGATAAAATATTTTAGACAATAATGAACGAGGAATTTTACGTAGTGTTATTTTTACGATATTTAAGCATAATAACTTTATCCGAAGTTTCCACAAGAAAGCAGTCCCAAAGCAAAGTATCGATTAACAAATTTTAAAATAACTAGTTTCTGCCAGGTTTCACTTGCATCCCGCGGCAATCACTCCTCGTCTGATTAAAAGTAAATTAAGCCATCCCCAAAAAACTGTTTTTCAATCTTCAGTACCTAGTTTCTGAGATTAGTTAGTTCAAGCAAAGAAACTCCTCAGCTTATTAAGTACAGATGTTTCTCATATAGTTGATTTTCCTCAGCAATCCCGGTGACCGGCAAGTTCTACGCCGCCCACGACCAGTTGACGGCTGAAAGTGAGGAAGAAACGGAGAAGGTGGATGTTTACCACAAGAACGTCGCGCAGACCAGAGCCATGGGCCCGCGGAGCAAGTACGACGCACCAGCTACTGAGAACCAAGTGTAAGGTTTAGAAACTCTACATCTGTCTGATATGGAGTTCACGGAGTTTCTTGCTGGTTCTTCTCCATAAGACCCACTTCTTGGAACCGTGCAACTAGCTTGACGTTTCAAAACAGCTTTTATTTGAAATAAAAAAAATAGTTTGTGTTTTATTATACGCAAACACCCAGAACCCATTAGGCATTCGTACCTACTTTTAATGGTTAGTCGTATGTTTTAGAACAGACAGTAAAGCTGTTGTTTGGTGGCCTAGGTATTGCTCGACAGTTGCTGTCGGGTTCTTCCCTATAGGCTCGAATAACTTTAATTGCACGATAGGATAGGATGACTTTATAAGATTTCCACACATTCCAAGTATTTCACAGACCGTTTTTGTAGGAGCGCTACTTTCGCGACTAAGGCCGGGTTGTTCGATTTAACTGTAACTATAACCTAACCTTAACCGGCCGTCAAATGGCCGCCCATTGGTGGACACAGCCGTCACGTCAAAAAATTGACCAATGGGCGGCCATTTGACGGCCGGTTAAGGTTAAGTTATAGTTAAATCGAGCAACCCGGCCTTAGTCACAACTCAATTGCGATGGAGTTTGTCGTGTTTACTAACTGAAATAGAAAGACTACTTCAAATATTTTAACAGACTTCTTTCCCGTTCTTTACAGTTACGGCTGGTACGAACCACTTGTGCGTCTAGATCGCAGAGACAACCGGTTCTACTACCCCCAGAAAGAAAGCAAGCAAACCAAGATCGAAATAGTTATACTCATGTCTAACCCCAAAAATAAGAAGAACGAATGAACGTAGGGCGCTTTCAATCAGGTTGAGCGAGGCAAAAAGATATGCCGAACAAAATGGCGTCAATATAACGCTACAATCAATAAGACCCAAGTTTACAAATTACATAAACGCCAATTGTCTTAAAACAACTGTATACTATAAATTTTCAAAGTTAACGGTTGGTTAGGTAAAAGAGCGTTTATGTTGTCCGTGAACATGGAGCTTAATCGATCAAAATATCGTGCCTGTAATGTTCTCCTAACTGAAACCACCTGAAAAGAAAACCTTGAGTGACCGCTTCATGCCTGCAGTAGCTATTCCTCTTATTTGCCTAGATAAGGGAAAATAAGTAGTCTATATGTTATACTGTTGTATAAATACTGGAATACGGAAAAATCATCAAAATTCGTTCAGTAGGTTTTGTGTGAAATAAAAAAACTAATTTACACACACATCTAAGTAGTTTTTTCAGATTGGTTTTTAAAATAAGGACAACTGACAACCTGAGAGCATTTTGT
Source organism: Heliothis virescens (assembly GCA_002382865.2). Taxonomy (NCBI): domain Eukaryota; kingdom Metazoa; phylum Arthropoda; class Insecta; order Lepidoptera; family Noctuidae; genus Heliothis; species Heliothis virescens. The sequence goes on from NWSH02000150.1 coordinate 5,267,247, forward strand.
TGATTGAAATTGCATTTTATACATTTACAAGATATTTTATATAGATTTACTTTATGTTGTAATAATATTTTTTGTAAGCAACGCGTCAAAAATTAATAAATCAATAATACCTAAGCGCAGTTTTATTTTCTCCTTCCAAACAGGTATATTATGTCACCGGAAAATAACAAGATCTGTAATTTATCAATTTACTAGGAAGTTTATAAACTTTCGTAGGATTCTAAACGGGAGATGAATTGTATTATTGTACGTCTACATTTTCGTAAATTTATCAATTTCCGACGGCACACAGTAAAGTTATACTAACTAACTATAAAATACTACTAACGGATATCTATTCGTAAGATTCTATATAGTTCGACCAGTCACAGCTCTTAATAATATACGCATCTTTAAATTCGTAAAATAACACTCCGCTCTCTGATTGGTCAATGTTCACTGTACATACGAAACATTAAAATCGGTTCAGTAGTTTTAGCATGAAAGCGCGACGGACAGAGTAAACTTTCACACTTTGAACATTAATATACACACGTAGACTAATTCATGAGAGAGTATGTATGTGAAACTTAATATTCATTATTTTCACAATAACAAAATCAATTTTGCATTATCTTTCTTAATCTTTATTCATTAAAGCGTCCAGGTGCATCGGCTACAATTCTCAACGTTATTTAGTTAGTTGCAATACGATTTGAAGATGTTCCCGATAGCAGACGCGCTGATTCATTCGAAAACCATTAAGAGCCCGCCAAGGGATTTATTTTAAACCCTACTTTGTTGTCTTTTAGTTGTTTGTTGTTTTGTTGCAGTCGATAATAATGGCGAGATTCCATCAAAATCGATTAGTTACAATTCCACCATCAAACAGCTGAATAGATCGAGATGAAATGTGTGGTGACAGGTGTACAGCAAGGCACAACCATCGAGTACCCATTCAAGAATCGAAATATTTTCATGAAATTAAGAAATTCAAATGTGGCGATTAAGACTGGTGATTAGCGCGAATGCTGCCAGTTCTCAGTGGACATTCATCCCGGGACGCGCATTAATCACCGCGCACCTCTATTGTCTCTGGTAATCGCCTCTCAAGTAGAATCTTGGCGATTGATGGCGATATCTGTTAAAACTTTTCACTGCTACGTTTTATAAAGTAGCTAAATTATTTCTTAGGGTTTTACTCGGTTTCAGTGGTTCTTGATCATCAAATGATCCCTCCCGCTGTGGTTGCACCGCGAGGGAATGTCAGACTCTTACTGACACCGTGTTCCTTCTTGATACCCTTGTGTATCTGGGCCGCGGTACACAAACGAGGTAGCTTGTAGCAGACCTAAGTTTGATTCTCGGATTGGTCCAACGTTAGTGGATTTTTTCATACGTTTCTCAGACAGCTTGTAGATCTACATGGGTCAGTCTCATGACAGCTTGGTGGAAGGACGTGGTATTACTAAATCTGGACATCAGAATACTACAAGAGCATGTCAATTTAACCCTACAGGGATAGCAAGCTTGCTTTCCAACCATGCTCAAAGAGGTTCAGAAGCAACAAAGATGGGTTTTAGTCAGTAGGAGACTGACACTCCCTCTCACTCCACTCATTGCGGGAGGGGTCATCTGATGATTTCACATCGCAGAAAAAGAAAAAGCAAACTAGATTTCTTCAAACATAAATGTCTCGATTTAACACAGGAAAAAAATAAAATTTAACCTTTATATTGCGATTATTGTAATATTAAAGCATTGGCGGCCATTTAATATTCCTTTTGGGCAAGTTCAGTGGCCCGTGTAGGGTTATGTTCTAACATATTGTATTAATTTCATCCGTCTCGGACTGCTTGTAAAGCACTTTACGGGAAACCCTGTGTATTGCAGGGATTTTTAATTAGCATTTATTAAGAACGACCGGTTTAAAGAAAATATCAATTATGCTGGCATAGGCTAGGATAATGCCTATACTTTGTGAAATGAAAAGCAATTTTCACTTTAGGTATCTATGCATTTATATGTTTTTTTTAATGAGGTAACAAAACATAAATATAATACTTTTTTTTACGTCTGTTCATTCCGCAAAATAATGTAGACACCAGAAACTGCTAATATTAGGCACTAAATAATAAAAATACCCCTCTCAACGTGCAGTAAACTTATATCTATAAACACCATAGCTAATCCTATCATTGTAAGTGATCGTTGTAACACGATCGGAGCCGCCTCTCACGCGTACAGTGTACACATGATTTATTGTACAGACGACAGCACTTCAAGTTACCACAATCTGTCAAATTTGTGCAATAGATTTTCAACTTTATCACAATAGAGGTAGGTTAATGTTTGACTGGTAAAATTTGACTGATTCGGGTACCGTGGTCGTCGAGATACTCACAAGTGCAGTCTGTATGATGAAGAATTACACGTAAGTTTGTACCTACCGATGTTTGAATGTGTGTGTGTGTTTGTTACTCTGTCACGCTAAAAGTACTTAATATATTTTGATAAAAAATTGACTGTGACATAGCTTATGTCGTAATAACATATTATTCCTTTTATTCATGTTTGGGAAGCTACTCAGTTTAATATATTAAAAAAATAATATATACTGCCCGAGTAACTGGGTTGTGGAGGTCAGACAGGCAGTCGTTCCATGTAAAACACTGGTTCTCAGCTGCATCCGGTTAGACTGGAAGCCGACCTCAACATAGTTGGGAAAAGGCTAGACAGATGATGATGAAATAATATATATTCTTCTTTTTAACCATGTGTGGGGATTGTAGTATCGTTCCATTCTAAGAAGAACCATACAGTATTCTGAATGTTTATCGTCTAAACTTGTGTCTTGAAATCCCTCAAAATCCTTCACAAAAACCAGAGCTCGGAAAACAGATTAATTCGTACTAAGTGATAGTTGTGGACGGTGCATCCTTAATTTGAACTTTGACATAAGAACTATGGAGACGCCAAAACCATGCACTATAGTCGGCTAATTGAGCCAACTAGTTCGATAAAGTGCCTTGGACTGGGTGCCACAGAGTAGTCACAACAGTGGCTGAAATATTACTCACTAGATCTCGCCCGTGACTTCGTCCACGTCCCGAAGGAAATGCATAAAAAGCTCTTTCTATATATCTTATCTTTCTAGCTATCTTTGTCTCCAGTGTACCACTTATTTCCAGGCCAGATTTAATCTCAATCGGTTCAGCAGTTTAAGCGCGAAAGCGCGACAATGCACTTTCATATTTATAATTTAAGTCAGTATCGAAGGGTTCAGTACCATCATTTATATAAAATTACGTATGTTGTAGGTCCCATACCTAAAACATACGTAATTTTTAGCTCTAAAATAATTAGTGTATTCTAGTTAATCACTTTAATATTTGTTGTACTAGCGGCAACAATTACATCATCTGTGAAAATTTTAACCGTCCAACTATCACGGTTCTTGAGATAGGTATAGCCTGGTGGCAGACGGATGGACGGATAGCGAGTGGAACTCTAAAAATGAGATAAGAGCCTATCCTGATTAATAGAGAGAATGATGATGATTTTGATAAGTTAAGCTTTGACTATGTCATAATTATAAAAAAAAATAGTAGTAAATTGTTGTGGAATTACGAAGTCTTTTATGTCAGCTTTCAGAAAACTTGATGCATATTTTGTGATATTTCCACGCTATCTATCACAAAGTAAGTGGAAAAATCGCTCATCCAACATTATTTCTTTACGTGGTTTCCGAATAAGTGTATAACGATCGTCAATTTTTTGCCGACTGCTAAAGAGGGTATGTTTTTAGCGCTTATCTAATTTGTATTTGTATTCTTCACCGCATTGGAAGTATAAAATACATTTTTTTTACAAAAAAGCGTTGATTTGGTTTTCAAATTAATATAACCTTCCAGATTCAAATTATATTTTTAAAATTATTTAAGCTACTTTTAAAATAGGAGAAAAAGATTAGTAATCTTTTGTTTCTATGTCACAAAAAAAAATCATTAATTTTAATCGTGTTTGTTGTACTGTATTTTTATACACTACGTACCAGTATTCGCGGTCTTCAAGTAAATTAATTGAACACTTAGGTTTTTCCTTTCCTCTTCAAACAAAGAAAAAACTTGGCTTTTATATGAAAATTCCTTTCAATCTTAAATCAAACAATGGCTGAAATGAAAAAAAAAACGTAATGTCAATATAATGTTTTTACTAGGTTCCGCCAGTGGTATCACCTGCGACCCGTGGGAACTATTCCGCGAATTGCCAAATCTAGTTGTAGCCGGCATGATGAAGGCTACACCTAGTTCTAACCGGCTAAAACTAGGTGTAGCCGCACTTCGGGTATTAGCCGTAACATATACATATTTCTCTGTCTACTGTAATGTGAAATACCACCTTGAGAGTAATTTAAAAAGTTCGATTGTGTATAAAACAAGCTTTGCTAAACTAACAAAATTTGTGTGCTAACCAATTACGACATCGTTTTGAATGATATTTAGTTTACTAATTGTTTATACTATTGTAATTAGAATTGAATTAAAGATACTCACTGCTGTGTGAAGCTGTGATCTCGATTTTGTATTTTAATATAATTTTTTTTTATCATGCAGGTGCTCCTGTTTTGGGTGAAATATTTAAAAGTAGAGGTAAAAACACACGCATTATACTTAAGATAGCATCAAAAATAGGTTTCAAATATATTACACAACTTATTTAAAGTCTGTATAAAAACATATCGATATTCGATACGATTCACAAAATCTTAGAAATGATTTTTAGACCCTCCATTATCGTTCGTGTGGCCACAAAACTCGTCATATTATCTCCCAGAATGTTCCTTTACAATGTACAGACAACGGCAGGTGAACGTATACCAATCTGTCAAATTTTAACAATCGAACATCTACCTTCCACTATTGGGATAAGGTTGAAAATCTATCGCAGAAATTTGACAGATTGTGGTAACTTGATGTGCTGTCGTCTGTACTAAACGGTAATAGCTAATAAAATATTAATAAAATGTTGAACCTTTCTCACTAAACTTTATTATTTACCGGTGCTACGGTCAACTTTTACTACGATGTTCGTGGACGGCGTAGCATTTTCGTAGTCAATGCTACGGCGTAGTAAGTGATGTAGTAGACTAGAAGTTTTATTATGTTTGTTGTTGTATGTTTTAGATATTTTTTGTTCTATATAAACCTATGTCTAATGTCTATATATGTCAGGATATGTTTGGCCAAAGGGTTACCTATAAAATCATCATATTGCCAAGGAAACTTTTTCTTACTAATCACCGTGCTTATTGCTGCATTTTTACTTAAAAGTACGTAAAGTATTTATTCAAAACTCAGTTTAATTAAATCATTAATTACAGACATTACTCATAAAATTGACAATTTAAAACCATTCAGCACTATTTTACGACCATTAACTTAAACAAAACGTAACAACGCAATCACAATACATCAAACCATAGAGCACTCTATTCCAGCAGTAATGAGTCCGAAACACCTGTCCTTGCCAGCCAGTGCAACCGAGGACTCGTCGGCTCAGTCAGTCGCGCTCCGGCAGTCGGTGACGACGCACGCCTCGCGCTCGCCCCACCAAACTTCGTAACTTAACGTAACGTGAACAAACACTTCATTGAGTGCCCTTTAACTTCTGAAGCCAATAAATCGGAACTTATTAAGATTTATGGCAGGTAAGTTGTTTTTGAGTACTTTCCAGTTTTGTGTTTGGAGTTTTCTGAAAATTCTGTGAAACTTTGCAAATATTACGCGTAATAGGATTATGATGGTATATATTTTTAATTGTTTCGGTGAATTTCAAATTTATAATAATACAATTATAGGTACTACATGAAGCACATATAAAATCCTAATAAACGGTGACTACAGTATTGAAATTTTTCGACTCTGGAATTTGGATTTTTCGTCATTATCTATATGAAATTAATATGGGAGGATGTGAATCTACAGGAGGCTAAAAAAGAAAACGCTTAATAGTTATCGTCGTTGATATGTTTAAGATGAGCTTCAAGCTTTTTCTAGCTAAGAAGCTTATATTTAGGATCAACTTCTGTTAATTAATTCTGAAGAGAAAGAAAATAGAGGAGCGTCAGTCGACATCTTTGTCATGGAGATATTTTTTAACACTTATTTTTTTTATCAAAGAGCTTGGGTTAAAAACAGTTTATATTTGTATTAATTTACAATGTATCTTTGAAGTAATTATTTTCTAAACATTTATGGATTTGGGAATTTGGGTATTTTGGTTTATCGTAACTTATCCTTTTGTAGTAACCGTCACAACTGTACTAAGACAATTTTAAACCTTTCTTTTTAATTAAATATAACTACTAATATAATGTCTACATCGGGTTTTTACTTCAATTTTAAATTGACGAACACTTTACAACTTATCGAGATATCATTACAAAAATTTCATTTCATTAATGTCATTGACCTTGCGTTACCAAATAATATTAAAACAGTCAATTAGCACATAATTAGTTGAAACATATCACTCAAAGGCGTGGTGATTTGTCAATTAATACGTCATTATGGGACGTTTAATTGGTCCCCAAACTATTACGTTACAAATAAATTTTATACCAATTATAATTTGCTTGTCAGGCGACAATTTTAATAAGTTGCAACAAAGTGCTATTTTACTACGGAAAAGCTGTTAAGTATATTTTGTGGTAATTTAGATTCTTAGGTAACTGCTAATGAAGTGAGAGAATGTGATTAAATATATATTTTTTATAGAATCCAAGTAAATGAAAAGGACTCTAGCTTCTCTCAATAAATGGGCTATCTAACACTGAAATAATTTCTCGAATTAGTCCCTGAGATTAACCTGCAATAATAAGTCCAAATATGCTCTATTCAAAGAATACATAAATCCGTTTAATCGACAAACAAACACACATTTCCCAGTAACACTATTAAGGATCAAGGATTATCTCATCAAGTGACAATATCAATTAGTATAACAAAGTTTAAAGTGCGCTTCAGTGTGCGATTAAAAGCCGTCAAACAGATTATATAAGTATTTGGAAATCATTATCGGCTTATACAAGTCCAAATCTGGGTATAATACACTGTTTATGTAATACTAGCTGTTTTCTGCGGTTTTACTCACGTCCTGGGAAAACCACTTTTTGAAACCAGCTAAAAAGTCTTTTGTCAAGCTATACCTATAGCTTGCGTGTAGCGTGTAGGTACCAAACATAAGCTCTGTATTGTTGCATGTTAGCCGCACAGACAGACAGACATACAGAGTTACTTTCGCATTCCTAATTTTAATAAGTATGTATGAGCCAACGAATTAAAGAATCAATCTTTCTAGTTCTACTATCGATAAGTAATTGCATGAATTTAATTTACTTAACAACTGTCATCAAAAATAGATTTTACATTATGCTAGCTTCCACCAGCGGTTTCACCCGCTTTCCAGTGGGAACTACTGCGCGCACCCGGATAAAAAGTAGCCTATAGCCTTCCTCAAAAAATGGGCTATCTAACACTGAAAGAATTTTTCAAATCGGACCAGTAGTTTCTGAGATTAGCGCGTTCAAACAAACAAACAAACATACAAACAAACATACAAACAAACTCTTCAGCTTTATAATNTCGATAAATGGGCTATCTAACACTGAAAGAATTTTTCAAATCGGACCAGTAGTTTCTGAGATTAGCGCGTTCAAACAAACAAACAAACATACAAACAAACATACAAACAAACTCTTCAGCTTTATAATATTAGTATAGATTTCTTAAGTAACACCTGTGTATTTCTGCGCTATAGGTTTGGACTTAAAAACTCGAAATCGCCAATCCGTCTTGAGCCTTCGAGATATAAATAGCTTTGGGCAATAACTATTTATATGTATTGAATTATGTATTGGTCTTCAGATACGACACACTGATAAATGATGTGGTATGGAACCAGAAAAAGTCTTTTTAAAAACTTCCATACTGGCCTGTACTTCAGGTATAAAAATCATGATTTGAACATAGGTTTGCAACATCTTTTCGATAATTTGATGCAAATGGGTGCATATCCATGGGTGCCTTCTATATTTGAAGAGCTTAAACTAGTGGGTCCCGACTATCATTTGACCATCTTTGGCAGTCGTTATGGGTAGTCAGAAGTCAGAAAGTCTGACAACCAGTCTTACCAATGGAGTAGTGGAGGGACAGGCAGTCGCCCCATGTAAAACACTGGTTCTCAGCTGCATCCAGTTAGACTGAAAGCCGACCCCAATATAGTTGGGAAAAGGCTAGGCAGATGATATGGGTGCATGTCTATGGGATCATAAAGCTAATTATAGTGATTTTATTGTGAACTGAGAAAAGTAACGACGGTCGATCTGGTTATGGATACCGGGAAGCAGTAGATGCGGGTTGCAAAGTGACCAACCTTAGGGGGGACGTCTTCCAGCTTTAGCTGACGTAGAGAAAATTAACTAAACTATTCAATGTTAATTTGGAACGAAACTCGAGTACTATGATACTTTGAAATGTATGTCTCTCATAGATTTGTAACCTTAGTAAGTAAGTGCTCTTATCCCGGAGTTTCTTTACAACCACTCTAATAAAGCAGTCATACAATCACGAAATGATTGATCGCCGACTTTATAATCCCAAAATGAAACATCTTACTGATGAAAATGACGGTATTCCCTCGTCACTGGCCATCCGTCAGTATTTTGTTACTAATCGCGAACAATTCGTCTCGCTAATATTACTCTAAGTGCAGTACTTAGGACCAGGCTGTCGCGGGACTATATTTACTTACTTTTAGCGACAGTATCGGGTACTTTAAGTGCATTTTTCTGTGATTTTTTTGGTACTATTTTGTGTCGTATGTGACCTGATTGTAGTTGAATAGTAGTTTCGAAGTTGGCTTGACTCTAAGCCCGTTGTTTGTTGGTTTAGAAGTCAAGTTTTAATCGTCATGTGTTACGGACTGTTTGCCTCAAAATTACATATTAAGTATATCAATTTATTGAAACAATGATAGCTACTGTCTGCGGTTTTAACCGCCTCCCTAGGGAACGTCCGATAACCGAATAAAAAGTTCAATAGTTTTTGCGTGAAAGAGTAATAAACGTACAAACACACATCCTTACAAACTTTCACATTTATTATATTAAGGAAGGACTGCTTGATCAATAAAATAGCTTTTGACTAGCCTTAGGAGGCAACGCAAACTAGCGGACGGAATAGGTATTTCAACTTATATTAACAAAAACAAGCTCATCTTCTAGTCTCTAACATTAAATATAGTCGCGCAACAGCAATCAACAACACAGAGCTAAATAAATAAAATAAAGCAGACACAAATTTATGTGAAAACGCGGCTAAACCAACAAGGGTCGGATTTAAGACAACCGTGGGAGGCAAGTAAAGGAAACAGGTGCACTCCGCTGCATTACCGCGACAAATGCAATAGCAGTCGGGATTATTAAATGTTGCGCTATAATCATATTGTGTTTAGTGGACATCTTTGTGCTGCTTTTAGAAATATTGTTTTTATATTAAATTTGTTTTTTTGCTTATTATATTATTTGATTTGTTTTTAGAATGAGTTTTTTTCATTGCTGGGTTTAAGGATTATGAAATTTCTCATATGCATACTTGCGTCATTTGTGAACGTTTGACAGCATTTTGTGTTTTTTTAGGGTTCCGTACCCAAAAGGGTAAAACGGGACCCTATTACTAAGACTTCGTTGTTCGTCTGTCTCCAGGCTGTATTGCATAAACCGTGATAGCTAGAAAGCTGAAATTTTCACAAGTTTTGTATTTTTGTTGCCGCTAAAATTATCTTCCTGGAAAAAGTATTTCAAAACATACTTAGGTTATAATTTTTACCCATACTTTTCACCATAGGAAACCTTGGTTAAGAAAATTTGGAAATGACCTTGTTTATTGACCTACTAAGGAACAGCTTCTACAGTAAGTTAGTTCCGTTATCTAATATCTGAAATAAACAGCTAGTTTTGTATTTCAACCTCACACCAAGATTTTATTAAGAAAACTATAATCATTATTGGAAAATTGCATGTTCAATCAGCCGTAGCAGACTAAATAGAGATTGCATTTGTTCAATACGCTAAAGTGCAGTGTAATTGTGCAATATACTGATAAGTGAATAAATGGTTTTTCTTTCTTTCTTTGTACCAGTGAAGATTGTATTAATGCTTCTTTTGTTTAGTTTTTTAAACTGAACTTCTTCTGCGAGTCTGGACTTGGGACTTCATTCGTCTTCATGGGCAGGTTATTGAAAATTCAAACTTATTTAAATAATGGAAATCAATATCCTTTTTTTCTTGACATTATTTTTGAAGTTGATCGAATAATCTACAATCACAAAAAGCATACCTAAACATCAACAAGTAATTCATCTAACTAAGTTGCTATTAAAAAGAAGTCTTAACCCCTTAATTCGAAGTCTCACGCACCAAGTAAATTAACTTCAATGCGGCACCAAATACACTAATACGCGTATGGAGTACATAGAAGTCTATCACCAGGTATTAGCTGTCAATTCCAATACTTGAGGCTCGAGAATATCCTGAAAAACTCAATTACACTTCAGCTGAACAATTGAATTGGCCGCGTCGTGTTTACTTCACGTATTCTCTCTGCACTCTGTTGCATATATCGGAGAAGTACTATCCTTACTTATATTTAAAGGCTGTAGGTATAATTTTTATTTACATATATTTACAACATTCTAATAGAAATATAATCTAATAGAAAATAGAAAAAAAAAACTTAAACTAAAAACGAAAACTAAAAAGCGTCAAAGAATTCCTCCCCGTCGCTGTCGACCGGGAGCGTGCCCAAAAGGCTGGCAGCATTGCCACGCTGGATGGCAATGACCAATACCTTTAAATAATATTTAAAGGTAAAAGTAACTCTGTTTGTCTGTCTGCCACACATTCACGCCAAAATTACTGAATGGGTTCAGTACTGGTACACAGATAGTCTATGGAGCCGTTCAGAGATGGCGAATAACTTGCTTGAAAATTACGAAAGTAAAAATGATTTGGTGAACTGCTTGAAGCACATTTTAGTTTTCTGTTTAAAAATAAAATATTTTAGTTTGTGATTGAATAGATACCTTGATTTTTTTCTTTCTTTAAAACCGCACTATCAAACCAATAGTTTGTCATAAGCCGTAAGTTATAGTTGTTATCTAAATAATATTTTAATTTTAAGTCATATCCAATCATAAAATCTAGCGAACCAGTCCACGTACGCGAGTAATTTCCGTTGGAACATTTTATTTTTCACAAAATTCTCGATATCGATACTTTTGATTAGCTAATCTGTCCGTCGTGGGATGTCGATGTTCTGTCAATGTTTCCGACGACCTCGTGCAATCTTTTGAAAAAATAAGTAATTAAAAGATACCAAACAACTAAAAGGAACGAAAAATGGAATATGGTAATTTCTGGGAATTGTAATCCCTGTATAGGGATTTTTATATTTTTCAATGAGTGGGTTTATATATATACCTGTGATGTATATTGCGATAATTATATCGATACATATAAAAAACTAGCTTCTGCCAGCCGTTTTACCCGCGTAACTACTCGGCGCACCCGGATAAAAAGGGCTATCTAACACTGAAATAATTTTTCAAATCAGACCAGTAGTTCCTGAGATTAACGCGTTCAAACAAACAAACTCTTCAGTTTTATAATATTAGTATAGATTTAATCCTGACTCATCAACGCAGGGCCCAAACCTGTGAACCTAAAAAGCTGAAATTTTGCACAGAGATTCATCTTATGACTCTGACGCGAGATAAAAAAGGATTTCCCGTAACTCCCACGGGAACGAAAAAAACGGAAGCTAGTTTAAAATAAGGGAACGGTGTTTCACATAATTGTTTTATATATTTGTAAGTGCAAACTGTTGTGCGCTGTATTGTATGGTAAGATAGTTATATTTCCTATAGGTACAGACAACAGTAGGTCACGGTACCCGAATCTGTCAAGTTTTACCAATCGAACATTAACCTACCACCATTGCGATAAGGTTGAAAATCTATTGACAGATTGTGGTAACTTGATGTGCTGTTGTCTGTACTTCTTCCTATATTTTGATATTTTCCACTATAAAGTTATATGTTAGGTCATTACGGCAGCTTATCGCTCACACAGGACGCCTCAGCTTGCAAAACGTTCCGTTTCACAAAGCCGACAGATAAGGCGTATTCTTGTGCTAATGTATCGACCACGCTCCTTAAACTGCTTTGTGTTTCACGTGAGATATGTGTAATTAAAAGCTTTAATAGAACAAGCGTCTAAGCTTATAAGAAGAAGGTATATCTAAGGATCTTTAAAATATATTTTTGGGAAGGTTTTTTTTTGGTTTATGAACACCTTTCATTGTTTATGTTACAATGCCTTGTCAGACGCCGTTAAGAAGATTTGAGAAATCTTTGACACTAGTGACCAGTTTCATAGGTTCCAGATAATGTTCTAGATAGCTATCAGACAGATGCTGTCATAAAAAAGAAATCAAAGTTTAAAACATTTCTATGGTATTTTCTGTCAGATAGCAATCCATAGAACTTTATCTGGCTCATGTGAAATTGGCTGCAAAACTTTTTTTTTTGGTGGGAAATCTTCAAACGTGTGGGTGCAGTGTGAGGAAGTTTTAGACTTACTGACTAAAACCCACTACGTTTCACCTGGAGCCCTTTGTGTACCAGGGCCTCGATAACTCTTCCGAACAATCCCGGAGCCGAGGAGATGAAATCAGCAGCTCATCTGATTAGAGAGAAGATTTATTATGAACCAAAATTAAAACGTGGTGGGTGGCTAAGAAACTCCATGACTAAATTGTGTACATAAATATAAAACAAAAATGATGGACGAACAGTAATCTCGAAAATTACTTACACTTAGTACGTACACTAAAATCTCGGATTTACATAACTTTCATGAACTGAAAGCAACACAGTATCTTCTGCTAACATAATATATACTGTAAACAAGCAGTTCAGAGCCCTTTAAGTTCAACTTTCACAATACAACATCTTAGTAATTGTACAAAGGGAATGTATACACGTTTGTGAAAAAGGTACAGTCGGCGCAACAATTTGATTCCAATTATTTACACAAAAAATTGGTACAATATTGAATGTTATATATTGTAAACCTTTCTTATCGACCAAGCTTGACTAAAGGCTCAGGCAAGATGCTACTTGCACTGTGTAAACGTAATCGTGCAATAGGTAAATGGGTGCCTGTCAAATATTCCTGCAATAAAATCGCAAGCAACGGGCAATGAAATCGCAATGTGTAAATGGGCCTTAATGTTGACTTCAAAAGAAGAGTCTGGAAAAATGTTGTATAGAATTGTAATATATTTTTGGCTTGGATATGGTTTCATACCTTAAACAGAATAAATCATCATAGCCCGTTTACGGAAAAGCTTCTACATTCAATCCAATTTTCAAAATAGTCAAGCAGATGAATGATGTTTTGATTATCAATTTACCTAGCAAACACGGACGAATTAATCTTGCAGATATTATAAAAAAATATAAGAATAAAGTTTTAAAATAACAAGGTTTTATCAAGACGTAAATATTTCTATCTGACTGTACATTTTGTATGTTTGACGTTATTCAGTGTTGTGTAGCTTTCAATTCAGAGAGTCTCCTAGGAAAACTATGGACTTTTAGATACTTTGATGTTTATATTAATGTATCCAGTTGAATATCAATACGTTATTGATATCAACGATTCTTTTTATTGGGGAATAAAGGAAGATCGTACACAGCTCATAATTTAGGGATGTTTTATTAGCTCGAAGCGTACTGGCTTTCGATTGAGGTATTTTCAAAATCGGTTAAAACTGAACAGTCTATGGTTACTTGGTTACATACAGGGTTACTTGTTATTCGACGTATATCCGGAAGGAGGTGATAGAAGGGCCCAAAAGCAACAAATTAAGCCACTCTTACCTCTGATCAAAGTACAGTGGTTTCCGAAATATTCGCAATTTTTGGATTTTTGGAAATGTCCCCAAAATTCAACATTTAATTAAAAAATTCTCAAAAACCGATTATTCAACAGGATCCATTTGGATACTTTCTGGTACCTGATACCTTTACGCACCTCTTAACTGATCAAAATTTTAACTCACTTTAACCTGCGTCATTAAACTCCAAAAATCGCACACCAACCTTACATTCGGCCACAGATTACCGCGGAAGGATTACACAGATCTCCCCAGCACTGGATGTGTCACGTATCACTTGTAAAACAAGTGACTCTTGTCTGTAAGGAGTGAGGCGCTCTTTGTCATGCGTGGGGAGTAAATACAACGACTCTACGCCTTCTTTGGACTATACATCTATTGTAAAGCTGTACGCAGTTTTGTACATGGTAGTACAGACGACAGCACATCAAGTTACCACAATTTGTCAAATTTCTGCAATAGATTTTCAACCTTATCACAATAGTGGAAGTTTAATTTTCGATTGGTGAAATTTGACAGATTGGTATACGTTGACCTGCTGTCGTCTGTACATGGAATACTAGCTAATGTATTTTTTACTGTGGAGAAAAAAAATGATCGATTGACTTACACGGTCTTTCGGACGACTAAGCATGTGGCAAAACCCGATATTGAGTCTCCACACTGATGGATTTTCCACTCGGTTTTTCAAATTTTATTGAATTATCTCACAACTATCACAAATGTTTCAAACTGGGCAATTTTCTTCTGAATGGCTTGGTGACTTCTAAGTAATCCTGCCTGAGTCACACAAAATTTTGAATTGAATGAATCATGTCAATTATTGAAGGAAATACATCCATTGCTCTACCATAACTAAGATGTTGTTAGTTACAAACTAGTACGTAATATGTCAGTAGCGTGCTGTCTGTCCGTCAGTCGCAATCATTACCGTATGTGCTCGACACATCATCGACAATGTCTGCTGTTATGTACGTATGTTTATTCGTAATAGCTCTGTGGTATTGGATCTAAACATAATTATATTGACAAGGTAAAGCTAGTAATGTAAATTAGTAGGTATTATTGATGATATTACATGGCGTGGTTATCGCGAATTACTAACTTAAAATGGCTAAAATGCTTTTTCTTTTTCATAATGTAAAATGTTCTGGCGCTCAACATGGGACCCAGATACAAAAAGTCATATTATAAATAACAAAAATATAATAATAACAATTACAAAAAATTAAAGTCGTTAAACTGCATAGTTGAAGCAAATACTTTTATAAAATAGTTTGGCGCCCAACGTGGGACCAAATTACAAATACAAGTTTTCCGTAAACTTCAAACGTTTGTTTTTCCAAAAATAAATGTATTTCCAAGATTATTGTAAATAAATGGGTCTACTGATTAATTAATACATTGCCGACAAAGTACTAAAACTTTAGAGCGTGTGGTATCTTCAACTTGATCGGCTTAGCGTCATTAGGCTATAAGTAGCTTCAGGTGCACAAATGTCAGTCAGTTGGAATCGTTAGCAAGTTTGCAATAAGCAGCATTAAGTGCGTTTGTTAGACAGAAGCCAAGTCGCGACAACTTAGCCAAGTTGCGGTTACTTGTGCTCATACGATACTGAAATAATGAAGCTGCAAATTATATCTTCATCATAAAGCATATTATTTCAAGGCATTATTGAACAATTACAATTTATATTTCATTATTATGTCAACTTCACTACTTAAGAAAACAAGGTTCTAAGATGTATCTCTTTATTAACACTTAACTCAAAAACTACTGAATGGATTTGATGCAATTTTACTAAAACAGAAGCATTTGTGTCGAAGTCTAGTAACCGAATAAAAATCAAGAACTCTAATGTGGAATTCAACAGAAATTAGAATCCTTATTACATCTTTTACTGGATTGCATTCCTTAAATAAAATATCAAAAGCAGATTGTATGAGACAAAAGGGTTTTTAATGAGCTTTTATTATTAAGTCCTTCACAAAATAGACGATTTTGTATATCTGCTGAGTTAGCATACATTCAATTGCCGCAAAATTCAATTTTAAGCTTCGCTGGTGGCCAGTGACATTTTTGTTTTGTAATTCTTCTTTTTTGACAAAATATTGTTGAATTGCAGAACAAAATACGAGAGGAACCAATTTAGTTAGCTTCCCACACATTTTATTTTTTAATTTAAATAAAACCCACGTAATATTTTTCTTTGGAGATAAAATAATTCTTAAAACACGATTTAAGTAACTTGATACTAGTGGATGTTCTTACAGGTTCAAGAACAATATTTTTAGACGTCTTGAAATACTGATGACTTGCTATTAAAGTTCACAGAAATGTTTAACAATAGATTCTAGATAGATCCAAGATGGCGGCCCGTTTATTCAAGAGCTTTACGGGTGTATAGTATTTTTAATTTAGCTGTCAAAAGCTAAAGCTTAGGAGTTAAGGGAAGGATCTTTTTTATAGATGATAGTAACGCGATTGAAGAGCTCGTGGCTAAGTCAAAGCCGCGTGGATCGATCGATCATAAGGTCAAGCAACGCTTGGCGCGGTCGGTCCGTGGATGAGTGACCATCGTGTCATAACGAGTTTTTCGTGTTTCGG
>NWSH02000150.1:5284052-5321118 GCA_002382865.2 Heliothis virescens
CAAGGGGTGCCAGGTTGCTCGGGTAACTGGGTTGTGGAGGTCAGACAGGCAAGTCGCTCCATGTAAAACACTCTCTCTGTGTCTGTTCTCAGCTGCATCTTGTTAGACTGGAAGCCGACCCCAACGTTGTTGGGAAAAGGCTAGGCAGATGATGAGTAACGCGTTCAATCACTATTTCCCCAGATGACAAGTGAATTTGAAACGATAAAAATCATAAAGAGAAAGTTTGAGATATTATTTTTGTAAAAAAACTTTGAACTTTGGAGTTCAGAAGTATTTCCCAAAAAGAAGGCTACTTTTTGTGTTGTTACACCCACGTACACAAATTGAAATAACATTTCTGGTTTAGAACTGGTTTTCGCTCAGGTAAGATTTCATAATTAATCCTTATCTGTAATTTAAATGAAACTTAATGCGAGATAGACTTATAGTGAAAGAGAAATAAGCCGATTAACAATGTGTCAATAACCTTTATAGAAGTAAATAGGCTACAGTGGAGTATATTTTATGATATTTTTAATAGTCAATATCCTTCATTTTAGCTTCCAATCAGATACGAACGCTTTTCAATGTCCCCCAGGTAATAAAAGAGCCAGGATAATCGTGTAAATTCGCGCACAAAGCGGTTAAACATGATCCGTGTATCGCTTCTCAGTCCACTGGCTCCAGTTGGCAAATACATGAATTTGTATTTCGTTACAAAGTTACATACAATAATTTTCGTGTAGGTGTTAATTCGTTGACATTTTGGAAGTCATGGCGCTGAATAATCTACCAATCAGCGTCGCAGACACAATAAATAAACGTACACCATATTTACGGTACAACGGATTGATCCGTGTTTCGGAAGCCACGATTTACTGGTGGGTCTAGGCTATCATTTGACCATCTTTGTCAGTCGTTACGGGTAACAAGAAGAAGCAGAAAGGCTGATAAACAGTCTCACCAACGAGTATTGGGGTTAGATAAGACGTCGCTCCGTGTAAAACACTGGTTCTCAGCTGCAACCGGTTAGACTGGAAGCCGACTCCAACAAAGTTGAGTAAAGGCTATGCAGATGAACGGATCTAAGCCTGTTAAACAAGTGACTATCACCGGGAAAAATAAATGAGAAGACGCATTTAACCTATTGTCACGATAAATAAGGTAAAATTGATTTTAATGCTGAATTACTACCTATTTGTTTATTTAACCGGAACAAAATTTAAAGAATTCGTAGTATGGTGACATGAGTGTCATTCATATGCATTCGCAAAACAATAATTAATTATTCAAACAAAAAAATGTTCGAAAGGATTCCATTTTCCGTAGTAAAGAGAGGTCGACGTAGGCTCACTTCACACTGCTTCACACACAATTAGGCGTCGTTCCCACTGCATGACAATGGCGTCCCTTATCACCGAGCGAGCCACTGCTTTCTGCTAGCCTCACCTCGGCTTTATAGCCGCACTGGCGCGGGCCATGAAGTACGCGGTCGCGTTTCGTGATTGATAATCCAAATTTTATGACCTTTATATAAACGTATACAAATATTAAACAGCCGAACACGTTGATCCTAGAAAATAATTATCCAAGTGATGAGTACATATTTTATTTATCGAAAGTGGTTACCTACATCCTATAATACGCTTATTCCTTTTCTGAGGTTACGCCCCAAAATAATGAAAATTCAGAAAATGTATCTCTTTTTAAATGAATAACGAATATTATCCATCTTTTCCCACGACATTAAATTTACTAGTTCTAGCTAATATCCTTATCTCAGATTTCATGGCCCCGAAATTTTTGTATGACTTTATCAGCGGTACGTGGCGTGTAAATTAGACTTATGCTACATTAAGCACGCCACGGCTGACCTTCGGTAATGTGCCTGTGCACGATGGTGCGGAAAATATACAGCTTTGTTAACTTCATACTTTTGTACGCTGTCCTAAGATTCTTGATTAAGAGATAATGATAAAGTGACGTCATATAATGAAGTGTGGTAGACTTGTAATTGTTCTTGATTACTCACATGATAATTCTTTGGCGATAGTTAAATATAAACTGCAGCTTCATATGAGATTCTCATGCTAAAAACTTTTGGCATACTCCACGGCAATAATATAGTAAACCTATCAATAATTCCAGAGATGTATATCTATACTAATATAATAAAGCCATCTCAGAAACTATTGGTCCGATTTGCAAAAAATCTTTCAGTGTTAGGTAGCCTATTTATCGAGGAAGGCTATAGGAGTGTACTTTTTATGCGGGTGCGCGGAGTTAATTATAACAAAAACATAGACAGAAACTTAATTTACGTATTAGATGTATGCAAACAAATGACAAACTAATCCGCAAAAAAAAAATATAATAATTTGATAATAATAACAGCCAGTGTGCTTGACGTTGACTCTCTATCTTATTTTACTCTGTGACAACTCGCAATCATTCTCTTCACTCCTCCACAGTTATTCGTAGTCAGCAGACGCGAGTTGTGGTCTGTCGGTCATATGTCTGGTGTCTAGAATTCTGGATACACTAGTTAATTGCTTAGGTAGCGCCGAGACAGGCACAGTTAAGAGCAATCTTGAACTTAATAGTGGCAGGACACAGTAATTGACCATTCTGTAATATAATTCAGTGTAAATTAAAAGGTTATATGATTATTAATGATATTTTTTAGAAGGCAGTGCTATACCTAGCTAGGGATACACACACATATGTTAATCTTTTTGCATCTAATTGTAACGAGGAAACGTTTTTTAGCTTTATTGATGTTTAATTAGGCGAAATATGTAACAGTTCAAAATACTTTTTTTGATCCTTTCTTAATACCTATATTACCTTAAGTAATTAAGGTTCTTACAGCGGCGCTTTTATACTAGCGATTTTTTCACTCGGTTTTTCTACACATGACACATTTCGCGCGGTAAAAAAGCTATCATTGTTTGAACCAGTGGTTGTTAATTGTTTAAAATTAAGTAAAAATCCACTACATAGTATGAAAGCGCTATAATAATTAACTTGAACTTTTCGACTAAGTCGATAATCCCATAATACAATGTTGTTAGTAAATATATGTATAATACAATGTTATAAATTAACGAGGTAATATACCTGATCTTCTTTCGAAAAGGACTCTGTAACTTTCTACCTCAAAAACACAAAATACCTAGTTGAAAGAAGCAGCAATATTATAGGAAAGGTGAACCATTGCACTGCGCCGTAGCCTTTTCTAAATGGACCGCTAATTCAATATTTATTACGAGTAAAGAGATCTTCAAAGACATGATGAACACAAAAATTATAAAGCTTCCTTCTATGTCTCTTCAAGAGGTAATCTGATCGAGATCGCTTGATCATTTTTGCTTTGATCATTTCAAGTCTTTTCTCCGGATCATAATCATCTAATACTCTTTTTGTGTGAAACCGTTTTTGGTACTAAAACGGCCTTCAAACATGATTAAAATAAGTAGATATATCCCGATTTTCGCGTAGTTGTAAATGATACAATTATTAAATTAATTGTGTTCTAGAAACTAACAAAAGCTTTGTGTTGTATTCTATGAATGACTGTATTGTTTAAATTTCAGTGAACGGCCTAGTAAGATTTGGATTGTAATGTAATTTGCGTTACTGCAGTACCTGTAAAGAGCATTTTTTGGTGGGAAGTCACCGAATGATCCCACCCGCTATGGGGAGGGGGGTAGTCTGAGTTTGCAGACACTTACTAAAACCCACCATGTTCCTTCTGGAGCCCTTTGTGTTTTAGGGCCGCGGTAAGTCTTTAGAAGTGTCCTGCAGCCCAGCTGTACAGAACTTCAGTATATATATTTTAAGGTCGATAGCTGGCTAAGCGATCTGAGGTCAGTTTCAAAACTATCCCATCCACTTCCCCGATTTTAGTATTAAAAAGCTAGTAAAAAACAAACAAAACGATTTCACTTCACACATTTACAAAACGTAACTACTGAAGCATCTCGCTCGATTCGCTCGTATCGGTTTTCGATACCGAATATGAGACGAACATTTGGATTCGTGTCGTGAAATTCATGGCCAAGATTAAAAAGCGGCCAAGTGCGAGCTAACTACAGTTATATATATGTATGTAAGCATGTATTTCTATTGAAAATTGAGCCCAAAGTAGGTACGATAAATGTGTATTACTAGCTTCTGCTAGCGGTTGCACCCGCGTCTCGTGGGAACTACTCGGCGCACCCGGATAAAATGTGGCCTTTAGCTTTCCTCAATTAAATAGGCTATCTAACACTGAAAGAATTTTTCAAATCGGACCAGTAGTTCCTGAGATTAGCGCGTTCAAACAAACAAACATACTCTTCAGCTTTAGAATATTAGTAAAGATTAAAGAACAAAACCTCCCTGCATGTAGAGTAACGAACTGGAAAGGCAGAAACAAGTTGTACAATGGCAGTTATAAGACTATCCTATGGAACACTTGCATATCTAGCTAAGGGGTCCCCTAACTGAGATTGTTTAATTTGTTACTGCTTTTCAAGGTCATCATTTACTGCCACGTTGGTCTAGTAGTTGCATTGCACGACTGCTGTGCACGAGGTCTTGGTTTCGTCGGGCCGAAATCTAGATTGGTTTCTAGAATCTTCAAAAAACATCCCGGAGTCTGATTGCTAGTGGTGTTACACCCCTGTGCCTGAGAAGTAATGTAAAGCCGGTGTCCCCGTAAATTACGCAGTAGCAGTCGTTGTTACAATTCCACGTCAAAGGCCGTCAGACGGATTTGAGGAAACTCTGACACTAGGGCTTGTTAGGTAATTAAACCACTCGATAAGGCGAAGAAGTTCGTTATTTTTCATGTTTCATTACTCAGAAATATTTATGCGATGATCTGAATTCAATCAAATATGAACAGACTCACTCAATAAGGATATACGAATATTTTCCGATAATTGAGTTTTTCAGGATGATATAGCCATGTTTTTTGGGCATCGAATTGCAAAGATGTAAAAACGTAACCCTTACTTTTGTATTCACCGCGGTAGGGAAAGAAGCTATGAGACTCAAAGGTTTTGCGTTTTAATAACGTTAAACGTACCTATTAGCATTTTATCTAGGTACAGACAACAGCACATCAAGTTACCACAATCTGACAAATTTCTGCAATCGATTTTCAACCTTATCACAATAGAAGTAGGTTAATGTTCGATCGGTAAAATTTGACAGATTCGTATACGTTGACCTGCTGTTGTCTGTACATCTGGTAAATAGGGATAGTTTTTTCTTAGGGTTGCTGGAGAAACATAACATTATCGGCTGATCAAAAATAGACTCACCTCCTACTGTTTTGAAGTCTTTTAAAAATATATACATTATCAGTTTCCTTATCTAATTATTTTTTGTTGTAAAAGAGGAAAATATTTTGTTTATTTATATATTTTTCTTTGAAGTCCGTTAAAAACAGCGACACTATAAATTGTTGTTTCGAGCGAGTTAATTTCCTTAACCATTAACTAGGCGGCTACATCAAAGTATCGGTCACGTGCTTCAAACGAACAACTCTCATTTCCCGGCCGCGATATTTTATATTTTACGCTTTTTATCGCTTGCTCTGTAACATTTTCTTTTTAGACGTGGTGATATTTTATTAAATCAATACCTGATACTAAATAAACGAATGTTGCATATTTATTTAAAATGGAATCGAACGAAGTAGCTGTGTAATTTTGCGTAAGAACAGATTTTACTATTCGTTATTTTTATTTTAAAGATGTACGTGAATGTGAATTTCAAGTAGATGGCTTGTGATACAAAAAAACATGACATTAACAGTTTAAACTCGTGAAAAATATGTGAATAGTTTGTTGTCTATACTAATATTATAAAGAGGCAAACTTTGTTTGTTTGTTTGGTTGTAATGAATAGGCTCAAAAACTACTGGACCGATTTTAAAAATTCTTTCACCATTCGAAAGCTATTATCCACGAGTGACATAGGCTATATTTTATCCGGGTACGGGCAGTAATTCCCACGGGATGCGAGTGAAACCGCGGGAAAACGGCTAGTCATAAATATTTAAGGTTATAGTGAAATTCTTTGAATACATATCAGGTTTGTGATTGTACAGCTGGCTAGGTAACTCTGAAGTTTATTGTAAAACAGACTACAGAATATTATAATTTTAAAAGTGTGGAATGTCAGTCTATCTGCAGTCACTATCTCAGTACCTCATGTGGCCTTCTTCATGCATGTTCTTATAATTTATAGTTGAGATAGTGGCTAGATAACATAACACTGCAGTGCGAGGTAACTTATCAAGGTCGGAGAAAAGCATTCAAATGGTGGAATCAGATTTAAGTATGGCAGACAATCTGTTTTAATTTCTTCAATAGATTTTCAACCTTATCACATTAACGGAAGGTTAATGTTTGATTTATAAATTTTTCAGATTCGGATAAGTTGAATTGTTGGCGCCTGTACTTCAAACTTAATTAATTAATTAAATTTATTGTTAAAGTCATCATTATCTTACAGTGTTTTTAGTAAAAGTTTTCTTTTAATATTTAAATTACCGTGTGTACCGCATACAATTCGTTTTCTCGTCTGTTTTCAATGCTGGAGCAAACAGTAACAAATAGCAAGCGAACAATTCTGAAATGCCCGCGGAATTGCAGCCTTTTTGAACACAAACATATGAAGAATCTCGCCATAAGAAAAACATAAATATTTTTGAACTTATGTCATCGGCATCAATTAAATATTTTTGAACTTATGTCATCGGCATCAAATAACAAACACACTGCACTTGTTCTAATTTAAGATTACCTACTCGAAGAAGAAGAACTCAAAACAATAATAAAGAATACCATTAATCTTTAATATGTAGTTTTTATTCCCCATCAAATGACATCTGTTGCAGTTATAAAGTGCGAAGGTTGTGGCAGATACCTCGTAAACATCCGGCTTGTAGTGACGGATGAAATGTGGGCCGAGTGGACGGCTCTCCAATGTGCCCGATTGATTTCTAATGAAAACTATTGGTTTAGATATAAACATTGAAATATTAAAAGGAAAATCATAGGCGGAACTTTACGATGTAAAAGTAGCTATCCCACCAAAAACATTCTGTAAAAAACTAGCCAATTCTCGCTAAAGTGTTTATCTCTAAAAAGTAATTAAATCTAGACAAAGTCGTGCTGAGTCTAAGGATTCTTACTGCGATTACTTTACTATTATAGTTAATGCTATATTAGCCATTAAACATTCTTTAAACGTTAGTGAGTACAAGTCGCTAACGTTATAAGTATCAAATCAAAAAACATCAAATCAAGTCTGATAAATCTAAAACAAATACCAATTAAAAACTTAACAACAAAGTGATCTTATCAGGGTTCCTTTGTTCTTTAAAAATGAACAGAACCCTAAAAATAAGGTAGTTAATCAAAATTGATGACGTAAAAGTAATTAGTTATAAAAAGCCAGCAAGGTCAGAAATCTATTAAAGATACGAGTAGTGAATCAAATAAACTAAATGTGTAAAACAAATAATGTTGTGACACGCATCTCGTCGTGTGAGGTAATTTTTTAATTTCATTTAATTGACTGCTTGCGCGTCATACGATGAGAATCAGGGTTGTCACGTATTTCAACTAAATAATATATTTTACTGGAGTTAAAAGTAATATGAAAGACTTGGTAGTTCTTTCCCAACAAAAATAATTTTGGGATTAATCAAGAGAGATTACACCGATTTAATATTGATTGCATAAATAAAAAATCTAAAACACTACTATGAAAGCATGCTTTTTAGTCACCATCTGAATAACTTAAAGCATAAATTGGCGTATTAGAAAAGTCTACAAGAGTTGAACTAAGCGACAAAAGATTAAATAAAGTTTATAAGCAGGTATCTTGTGAATGACTGAACTGATTCCGAACAAATATGAGTACACGGTTATAAGGACAGTATAGCCCCATATTTTATTGTGCTTCACTGAAGGACTATTGCACTTTAGATCTTGTCTGATAATAGATGACTCTCGAATCTACGATCTCATTGAAGATCTTGGGATCTCTTATAGGAATTGAGTTTAGGTTCAATCTATAGACAGTTTAAATTCGTCGTAGATCTTGTAATTCTTACCCGACTACAGCGAATCGAATAAGGAAGTTTATAATGTAGAGCATAAAACCTTTAAAATTAAAGTCACTATTTTTGGAATTTCTTACATTATTTTTTTTATTGTTGGTAACCGTCTAAAGAGAATATTTTTAACTCCATAATTTATAAAAGTTGGCATTAAGTAGTCATGGAAATGTGTATACCTTAATATTTAAACCTTTTGCAAGAATAACATTGTCTCACATTTCAGAAAGGCGCATGTAAATCGATCAAGCATTTGTGAGTTGATTGCAAACAGCCACAACTGCGATCTTTTAAAAAATAAGCTGCATTAAAAAAAAGGCTTTTCATAGAATGCTTGTCGCGCCAGCCCTGCAAATCGACAGGGTGTGAACATAATTCATTACTCTCTAAGTGATAGCACGCAAGGGTTGTCATACCACTCACTCACACGCGACTCGCGGGACGTACGGACAGACCTTCAGATATGTCGTATATCTTTATATTCTATTGAGTTAACGGGGCTCTTCAATGTTCTACGTATACCTTTGTACAGAGGTTTCTACTTTCTTTTGTTTTTTTTTTACTGTTAGTAAGTTGCAGTGCGATGTTGAAGCTTTGTAGACAATTTGAACGTAGGAAGAAGGTCTCAGTTTATTTTGTTAAAAAGGTCATTAGTAGTACTACTAAAGCTCCGAAGAAACTTTCTGTTCTTCATTTTTAGAACAGTTATACGGTGGGTTGCACCATTTAACTATAATGATAACCGAATCATTTTCAGTTGTCAAATCGTCGATTTGACTAATAATGAGCGAGATAGCTGTTTTTGGTTTGGTTAACGTTACAGTTAAATGGTACGTTCAGCGTCAAAAGTAGCTGAGCAAATCAACATTTTTCAAAGTGCCTAACAACGTCTATGATCATAATTTCTTAACAACACAAACGCCAAAATTTGCTTACCATCCTAACCTTCAAAAAAAGTAGATGAGTAGTGCGGTAAGTTATTGACGACACGGTGTTTAGCAGTTTTGAAAATTTAGATTTGTTCAGCTACTTTTGAAGCTGACAACACTCACCGTGATAAAGCATTAAGTTGTTAACGTAACTTAATATTATAAAAAATACGCAAGTTCAAATCTATAAGCTCCGCCACGTTAGGCCTGTAAAACCAATCGTATATTTTAAGCAGTAAGCTCAACTCTAAGAATGCAGTAATGAATTCTCATTCTACGAGTAAGCCGCGTAGCTGCGTAGCATTGCTACGACGCTACGGTGCGGTGCTACGGTGCTACGACGCAATTAAGAAGGTATTAGAAGTTTATGCAAATTATTGCTGCAAGTATTTGCTTGGAAAGTCAATTAAGTTAAATAAATTATTTCTTGTATTATTTCAATTATGTCGGCTATCTTAGAAGCAATTGAAGGTATTCTATGGATCCCTTTTTATGAGTACTTAGAGTTTGCAGGTAAAGGAACCATTAGTAAGACCAATTGAAATAATTGGTCTTCTATGCAGTTAATTTTCTCCATGCTCTCAATGATTCCCACACTGTCGAAAATCGTGATTTTTTATTATAAAGTATCTTTCGGCTAACTTTGCCACTCCGAAGTAGGACGTCACCCATTCACGGACCTACCGCGCCAAGCGTTGCTTAACTTTATGATCGATCGATCCGCGCGGCTTTGACTTAGCCACGAGCTCTAATTTGTTGTGTACCTAATTTAAATTATAATACTTATGTTGTGCAGGTGACATGGAGGAGCGAGTAGTGTAGCGGCCGGTATGGCGGGCATGCCCGTGCTGGGGAACAGCGTCGGCGCAGGAGAACTGCGCGACAACAGCCGAGGTCAGTACACTCTCTTGTAAAGCCGAGATTATAATGAAAACCACATTTGTCGGCAAACAAAAACTATGTACACATGTATGTACACATTAGCACGAGTCTACAGGTAAAATATAAAAACTCAACCCAAACTCCTGAATTTTCCATATTGAAATGACACAGTTATACCAACAACGTAAACTAAACTGCTTCACACGCATGTGTCTTTTTGCGTACAAAGGTTTCAAAATCTCAATCAAAGTTTAAAATCATTATAGCTACTTCTTCCGTTAACTTTTACAATCTTTTTGAAGAATTTTGCATCCAAAATAATGAAGCTAGCCTTAACCATTATTGTGCGAAGCAATCGGCTTTAAAGTTTCAAATTAAACACATGAGAATATACATATTTAACCTCTTTTTTGGAAGGTACTAAATTATTCCGTAGTGGGTGCGAACACTGGCTTATCTTTCCTGCTTAATCCTTTAAACACCTGACGATCGCCCATCTTGAACATATTATAAAATCACACCCATTTTCCACGAAAGATTAGAAGCAAATAAAGACCGCTGTATACGTAACGGGATAATACCACGGACGGGGCGTGAACGGGAACGGCACGTGACTGCCACGTTCACGACGGGAACGTGTTGTTAATGCGTACCGTGACAGTGATTTGGATCTAACGTGTTAGTGTTGTAAAGAAGGAAAGATAGGTTTTTTTATTTCAAGAGATGGCTTTAATTGCTATTGCTCTAGATGATGAAGTAGTTACGACCGTGAGCGAACGGAGTGACTGTGAATACACAGCGGGAACACGGACGAGACGGGGCACGCACGGGACGGGACGTTCCAAACATCGTTAGCGACGATTTTTTCCCGACCCGTCAGTGCTACGTTCCCGTCCCGTCCGTGTCTCCGTGACATATGCGCTTCCATATACATTTTATATGAAACGATATTTTTTGAATTTCCCGTTCCGCGTCGTTCCGTCCCGTCCGAGGAAATTTTCGTCGCGTGTAAAGCTCCTATACGGCCGATTCCAATATTTAATCTATCTGTTATTTTGCTTACTGAAGATAGAACCTTGACATTAGCCGTGATTCTTATTTTATTTATCATTTTAATTATTTGCTGTTAAAGCGGCAACAGAAATACATCATCTGTGAAAACTTCATCTCTTTACTATCACGGTTCGTGAGACACAGGCTGGTGATAGACGGACGGACAGACAGCGAAGTCCTAGTAATCGGGGTTCCGTTCGTTGTCTTTGGGTACAGAACCCCAAAAATATATCGTGCAGGTACAGATGACAGCACATCAAGTTACCACAATCTGTCAAATTTCTGCAATCGATTTTCAACCTTATCGCAATGGGGGTAGATTAATTTTTGATTGGTAAAATTTGACAGATTCGTATACGTTGACCTGCTGTTATCTGTACTTGAAACTGCATTAAAATCGATAGTTTTAATATTTACCTTCATGTTTATATCTACAGCAATATTAATTACAAATGATGCGCTGCCGGCAAGCGTGTTTGTTTAACTTTAACTACATATCATATTTCACATTAAATATCCGACTGTTATACATATAACTGTGATTAAATTTTATGAACTGTATGTTACCTGAGTTTGAGTTATTTTTTGGAACTAGCAATAGTTTATTCTGTACTAGCAACCCGCCCTGGCTCCGCACGGGTGCAATTAAAAATTTCAAAAATAAAAGTATTTCTCCACTAATTAATGAATGTTATCTATACTTTCTATACTTATATTATGAGCTGAAAAGTTTGTTTCTTTAGTTGCGCTAATTTCAGGAACTACTGATCCGATTTGAAAAATTCTTTCAATGTCGCGTTTTCTTTCAAATTCTCGATAAATGCCTCTCACGGTAAATGGACTTACATAGCTTATTTATCGAGAAAAGCTATA
This sequence comes from Heliothis virescens, assembly GCA_002382865.2. Lineage (NCBI taxonomy): Eukaryota > Metazoa > Arthropoda > Insecta > Lepidoptera > Noctuidae > Heliothis > Heliothis virescens. Next base: position 5,295,894 of record NWSH02000150.1, read on the forward strand.
GGCTACTATTTATCTAGGTGCGCGGTGCTCTATCTATAAAGATCGCATCAATCCGTTACGTAGTTTTAAAGATTTAAGCATACATACGGATATAGAGACAGAGAAAGCTACTTTGTTTTGTACAGTGTAATGATTAAAATTTGTAGTTTGTGACGACACGAAACCATTCTCTAAAATTATTTATTCATGTGACAATACTCTAACTCTAGACTAATAGTTTCTTGCTAATTAGTTAGAACGCGTGACTTGTTTTTTTAGACGGGAATAGTTTATATATTTTTAAAACATTCAAATTTGTAAAAGGAGTTACTGATAAATGGGTGTTCAAAAAACACTTCACTTCACAGTTTAGAAACCTTTTAGAGAAATAGTAGGTATGATCTCCATGGACTGGCCACCTATCACCGAAAATAATTTCCTTACCATTGTTTACAAAACCCATCAATACAATAAATACATACGTACCTAATGATTTGTTATTTGTTTTGTTCACACAGAAGCCAGCAACAGGTCGTCGAGCAGTGGCTCCCGACGCGGTTCCTCCCCCCACCACGCACAGGTAATAACCTCTTGTTTACTAACACGTCACTCCGTCACTCAATGAGGAACTACTACCCGGAGTTGGAAGTTGGTGATTGATACACCCGTGCATCGGAGAGCACGTTAATGTCGGTCCTGCGCCTGATCTCTCTCTGGTCGTGTCGGATTGCCGTCCCATCGGGTTATGAGAGTGAGGGAATAGGGAGTGCACTTGTGTCTGCGCAAATGCTTGTCCACTATAATATGTCCTGCGCAGCTGGCTGATCTTCTTATATGAGAACAGTCACCGTGGCCGATAATCGGCTTGGACGCCGTCATCATCATCATCACTACTAAACAAAGCGAAAGAGAACACGGAAGAAAATTTATTATAAGAGCTCTTAATAATTGTTCACGACCGGTATTTGTCGTAACTGATACAAAACTGACAGCCGTGCTTATATGGTGAATTTACCGTAGATTTCTACGGTAGAAAAACGTAATACGTGAAAACTTCAAAGTTTCTATAATAATGCAGTATAAAATGGTAGCTAAATAATTGTGTGTAGTCTTCTTTATTGAGTAAACTGCCAGTTTTAATCACCTAAAAAGCCTAATATCAGAGTTTATTCAAACCATCCACCATCACTCTGATATCACATTGCAACGATGCAACTGAGTAACATTCGAAGATGCCTTTACGTTCTGAGAGTTTACGTGTCCTCCCAGACACGAGTGTAAAACCGACAACTTCTAAGCTCCGGGCTGCATTGTGAAAGTTTCTAAAACCCGCATAGCGATTTCGTGCTGTCCTAGGAATCAAACGCGGGAGGACACCAAGAATTGTGGTAAACTTCAGAAAGGAGATCTTCAGACACATCAATGTTAATTAGACTACAACTGTTGTGGCGTCTGAGCACGACTTAAATGCTCGTTATATTTTTTATTAAAAAATCCAGTTCCTCAAACATATTTTGCTATATCACAGAGTACTACGTTAATAGTCTCACCGGTCATTTCACTGCAATACATAAATCATTGTTTTTTGGTAGCTTCATTTATTTACACGGAAATATTTACTATTTACTATATAATTTTCTTTGTGAGGAATTCTAATTAATTTTCACCGAAACTCAGTTGGCTAGTTGCGTAAAACACCCTTTTATCAGAATGGCTTTCATTTCGACATTACAATAAATTCTATTATTTCAATTGTTTGAAAAGTTTGTGTTGGCGACACGGACCTAGATGGCTATTTTGTCAGTTTATGAAGAAGATTTTGTTTGGAATATAATAAAATTAAACATAAGTTAATATTTAGTACTTAATACTGTTGAAAAAATTAAACTAAATGATATAATAAGCATAATCTCAGCGTCTCTAAATGCGTAAAATGTATAAAATGTACTTACTGTTTAATTAAATCCATACAAATGCTATTACTTTCACCAAAGAGATTTGAATCAAAATTATCAAAATTCGAAAATCGAACTGGCCACTATAAAAAGAAAAAAAATAACAGAAAAAGGCGCGAAGGTTTGACTTTCATCTAATCGAACAGCAATTTTACTGAATTTTACATTATGTAATATTTCTGATTGTCTTATGTTTTTATTGATACAGGAGCATGAAACATGTGACGCGACGGTTCACAAGTCCGACATAACGCGAACAAGGCCCTCCAGCTATGAGAGAGAGTACCACGATAAGGTGCCTACTATGGTATGTATTTAATCATAAACATCTATAATAATCGCTATATAAGTTATCAATGTCTAGCACTGAATGTAGGCTTCTCAGAGTTTGGTCCAGTGGTGGTAGGTAATTAGGGTCTTGATAGGCCGCATTCACCCACTGTGTCGTAATTCATTTAAGTGGGATTTCGTCATTTTAAATATTGCACTTTAGTTATTTTTAAGAATACGAATACAAAGAACATGTTTTTATTTATTAATTTTATTTTTTCTTTGAATCTTAACAAATAATTTTCGTAATAAGTTTAGTAGGTGGTTCTATAACAAACCAGTAACAAACTCACAAACTGTACATCACATAAACTTAAGTATTTGTGTGTTTAGAATGGATTTAACCTAAAATACGAGTATATGCATAATAATATAGTGCCAATAATCTAGATTAATCAATCCACATAGACTCTCTAAGTAACGATTATTATATTAACTGTAACCTAAAGCTGTCAAGTTAGAAGTAAGCCACAATAACTTAATAGCAGCTTAAGTTTATAATCACAGTGTTACTCAACTTAGCGCGGGTGTGTACCTACGTAATTGGTTGGGTAATCGCTGTTTATACACGTGAACTTTCTAGAATAACATTAAGTTTCTAGTGCTTAATTGAAACTTAGAGGTTTGTTTTCGTCTTTATTACTTTTTTAGAAGAGAGGTGTTATTGGTTCGACCGCTATGTGTGTTAGTAAGTGGCACCGTAGCTCTTATACGGATGAACCTATTAGGATGCGGTTTTTTTAAATGAATGCTGGTGTACCATATTATACATGTTTCATGTGTTGGTTCATATACATGTTTTATCGACATTGGCTGTCTTTTTTCTATTTATGATAGTCGAGTAGCGTTCTTTCGGTTCAGTACCTACTTACAAAGATTACTTGTCGGTTACAAAATAATAATATGAGAACGTAGTTAGAGTTGAATAATATGAATGTTTATTAGTTTAGAAGGTAATTATACATGATTTTAATTCCGCTTTGTTTTCAAATGGACAGCAAATACACAGTCAGAATATTTTCTCCTGGCGAGACAGTTCTTTTAGTGACATTTGCCTACCTTATTGGACCTACCTCTGGGTTTTGTTTCAATAATTATCATTTATCTGTCTTATCCAACAGGCGAGTCTCAGCGGCGGTGGCGTGGTGACGCACACGGCCCCCTCATATGAGGAGCAGCGCGCGAATCCCGCGTTGCTGAGCCGCGGTGCCAGCGGCACTCCGGGCGGCCGCAGCGTCAGGGACGATGGATACTGCTCAGCCAGCAGCACGCCACGGGCTTTTGGTAATTAATCAATTTTATAAACGAAAGCTTTATTTAAATTCAGTAAACTTTGATCGGTTTAGTTGCAATTTAGTATGAAGACATGAGGTATGTGGAGGTTTTTATATGCAAGTTATCTGGGCTAGAAAACTGAGGTAGCTAATAGCTCAACCTTTTATTGATCATCCCACTATTGTGCAAAATAAACAAAGTCATATTCGCGTGAATATAATATAACTTAAGGAGTAAGGGTGGTAAAGTAAGTTTTAAGTAATATTCTAATCATCTCGTAGGATGTGACCTTAAAGTTAAATACTTCTTGGAATAATATTAGAGGGCATCTTTATGGAGTGTAGCCATCTGCACACGAGATATTGCCGTGACATCGAGTCGACACAATTGCACCGTATACTCGGTCATTCTGATTCAGCGGAACGTAAATCTGATTTGAGCTGAGACATTATACTGCCAGCTTTTATGCACTTCGGGTGGGCTTCAGAAAACGGTCCATCCTTCGATAAACTAAACTCGACAAGCTTGTGTATCAATTTACATTATTTAAATTTTCTATCCTTATTAATGAAAGCCCCTTTAAGATTACCGGCTAGTTTCACGGGTTCCAGATAAAGTTCTAGATATCTGAAATGCTTTTAATTTTTGACTACTTTTCTATGGCATCACCTGTCAGGAGGCTGTCTAGAACTGTATATTATGGAACCTGTTAAAACGGCCGTAGGGCTTATATCTCGGGATGCTAGTACCTGCTACCCGTGAGTTCACTTTACATTCACGCACCCTATAGTGTCCTGAAGGACGATAATAATATGGCGTTACATTAAAAATTACCTGTCTAACACGAAACCGGCTTACTATTTGATGTCATTATTCAAATTACTCAAAAAAATAAATATTATCTTCCATATCTAATTGAACATCACATCAATAAATCCCAATCAAAACAAATTTTATACTATTGCAATAAATACAGTATCTGTCTCAAGTAGTGAGGGGAAATATATTAAAAACTGTAAGTCCGGTAGGCGTTGTGCCACTCCAGGCGAACTTATTGCCACTTCACTATTTATTTCACAACCCTTGTTTGAGTTGGCGGGAAACTTTGGACCGCCATCTTCTTCACTTAAATATTGAATTAATTTTATCTATTGGGAAATTGATATTTTTGTAACAGACTTTTGATCGGAGTTTGGGATTACTTGTGGTTTGATTTGAAGTAGATAGGATGGTGGTACAGACAGTACATCAAGTCACCACATTCTGTCAAATTTCTGCAATAGATTTTCAACAGTGTAATAATTTTCGATAGTGGTAGGTTAATTTTTTTTTGGTATTTGACAGATTCGGGTACCGTGACCTGCTGTTGTCTGTACATGCCATTTGCATATGTGCGTATTATGTGTGTACTATAAAGGCACATTTACACGTTGCGATTTCATTGCCCGTTGCTTGCCATTATATTGCAGGAATATTTGACAGGCGACCATTTACCTATTGCACGTTTAGGTTTACACAGTGCAAGTAGCATCTTTCTGCAATAAAATGGCAAGCAACGGGCAATGAAATCGCAATGTGTAAACGGGCCTTAAGTTTATTAAATGTTTCATTTGTCAATTATCATTTAAATGTTCCATTAATCAAATGTTTGTAGTTTTAGACGTCACATTATAGATATGGATATGGACATTAAGATGAAAAAATAACCCCATACGGATAAATAAAGAGTTAGTATTCACTGACATTTTAATAAAAGTACCTATAGTTGTAAATAAAACCAGATAAAAATAGTTAGCTATTTTCTCACCGTTTCACGAAAAGAAACGAGATATTTTAATAAAAGAAAAATAGATTCTCATCAAAGGTCAAATAAAACCGTGAGTTTTCTAATCCAAGTGCAGTCGAATGGAAAACGTCTCTTGAGACCAACATCCATCTTTACGTTATTTCGGTATTTTAAAAACATCAAGGTCTTTTTGTTAATAATAATTTGAGGAATGAAGCTTTTATGGCCAGTTTAACAAGTTCTAGATACCATGCCATAGAAAAGTGATGAAAATTAAGTATTTCTAAGCCACTATCTGCCAGATATCTATCTAGAACTTTATCTGGAACTTATATAACTGGCCGTTAGTCATCTAACCACCGAAACTTTGGTATTCAATTCATACGCAACAATCATCATCATCATCAGCCTTTGTATTGTCCCACTGTGGGGCACAAGCCTCTTTTCACACTGAGAAGGAATGAGCGTTAATCACCACGCTTGCTCAAGACGGATAGGCGATGTCAGACCTTAAAGTCCAGGTTTCCTCAATATCATCATCATCTGCCTAGCCTTTTCCCAACTCTGTTGGGGTCGGCTTCCAGTCTAACCGGATGCAGCTGAGAACCAGTGTTTTACATGGAGCGACTGTCTATCTGACCTCCACAACCAGTACCGGCGCAACCTGGCACCCCTAGGTAAGACTGGTTGTCAGACTTTTTGGCTTCTGACTATCCGTAACGACTGTCAAAGATGTTCAAATGACAGGTTTCCTCAACATCTTAGCAAAAAAACGCAGCCAACCAAACGAGCAAGTACTGGCACATCTAATTCACTTAAAGTTTTAATGAAAACCTGGGGAGACATGAAAATATCTAGATTTTAATCAAAGCACAAGTTTTACAAGAAGGTTTCACTTGATTACACACTATGCATGTTATTTTCTTGCTTCACTAGATGGGGTCTTCAAACTTTTACTTGTAAAGTATGTATTTACTATGTGGATTACATTTCTATTCGTAACTGCAAGGTTTGGGCTCTTGATATGTATTTACTTTAAGAAGATTACAATGCCAAAACCGCTTAACGCCTACGTGAGAATCGAACCTAAACTTAACTGTGCTTAATCTTAGGTATGAAAGCTATGTACTATTATTTGTATCTTTAGTTATAGAGAACTGTTGCTGTTTTATAGACTCGCATTCACTCACATCCCGTGGGAATTGCTGCCCGTACCCGGATAAAATATAGCCTATGTCACTCGTGGATAATGTAGCTTTCGAATGGTGAAAGAATTTTTAAAATCGGTCCAGTAGTTTTAGAACCTATTCATTACAACCAAACAAACAAACAAAGTTTTCCTCTTTATAATATAATAATTATAGATATAGTATAGACTAGCGACCGGCCCCGGCTTAGGACGGGTGCAATGCTTACCTATACTATTATACATATTAACCTTTCTTTTTAATCACTGCATCTATTAAAAAAACCGCATCAAAATCCGTTGTGTAGTTGGACATAGCGACAGAGGAAGCGACTTTGTTTTATACTATATAGTGATTTACTACAAAACAAATTAACCTTTAAACAAACAACAAACATTCCGCGCTCAAACAGATTAATTAAAATTTTCGTTCACATCACACACAGATAAATTAATCAATAAATTCAATAACAGCGTTAAATACCGATGCATATACTCGAACATACTTTAATACTGAATACCGAAACCGTACCGACATTAAGGTTCCGTTTTTGAATTCCAATGGAATCGCACCTCACGATTATTGCGGAATTTTTCCGCATCGGCATCCTATTATGGCGTTCCGGACGAATGCTTTTGACGTTATTAAGACCCCGCGGTAGGTAAGAATGAACGGTATTAGGGAGTTAGGACTCATCTGGATGCGGATATAGACATCGCATATTGATGAGAGATTAATGTGAGAGCTCTGGCTGCATGTTCGAGGTGAGATTTGGGAAATGAGATCATGACACTGCATTTTTGGTGGTCAGTGACAAATGAGTGGTAATTTAGAAATCTATGCATCCACAAGTCCGAGTCGATCAACTACCCATCGAAGAAGTTATGAACAGTGTCCTCATTTTCATCACTCACACATGGTCATTTTAATGACCGAATTGTAGTAAAAAGTTGAGACTACTTTAAGTACCTAAATCAATTACGTTTGCAGTAGACTTAAATTGTCGCATGGTTGAGACATCTTATTTTGTACTTTACAGGACAGTTGTGTTTCTTGGTTTGAAAATTACCGTACTAGTAGTATTTGGTAAAAACTATCAGTGTTAACAATGATTAAAGTTTAACGATAATGTGCATCAAAACAAACTCTCCTAAGTACAGATCAAGTTACCACAATCTGTCAAATTTCATCAATAGATTTTCAACCTTATTACAATACTGGAAGGTTAGTGTTTGATTGGTAAAATTTGACAGATTCGGGTACCGTGACCTGCTGATATTAACATGTCTTTTTGTTTCAGATAATAAATCAACGAAAGGCTCGGTTGTAACTCTATCGTGTTATAAAAGTAAGTTATCAATAGTTTTAAGTGAACTTCAAGGCATTTCAGATTTTAATACGTACTTTGTTTTTGTTTCAGAGGAACCGAAAATACAAATAGAAGAAGAATGCTTTTACAGTGAAACATCGAAAAAGCTAAGAACAAATAGTATTAAACCAGGTATTTATAACTAACTAAAATTGAAAAACTTTGATGTAAAACCGCGAAATATTTTCGAAAACTTATATATAAGTTGAGAATTATTTGGATGTAGCATGCTTAATGAGGAAAATATTAATTTTCATTTTCAATTTAAATGAAAGATATCGAGATACGATAGCCCGAGAGATAGTACTTATACCTTTTCCGAGATAAATGAGTTTTATAATTTATTTGAGCTGATTTTATGAGCATGTCCGGCATGGTATAAGTAAACGGTGTAATATTTTGTCAGGACTGTTACAAAAACTATTTCCTCCGCGCATTTGCCTGGACATATCCCAACAAATATAATTCTCTAAAGGGTTCCTATAGGAGCCCCCATACACTGTAAACTTTTAGTCGATAGTTTGATCAGGCTCAAAAAACAGTTAGGAGATGAAATGATAGGGTGCACATTACAACGATCTACCTGATCGTCAACCTGGTATAAGACCGACTAGATTTTATAGGATTTACGATTGCAAGGCGCCTTCGAAACAAACTGTCAGCCGACTGTCGGGCCAACTATCGGTCGACAGTTTAGTCTGCAGTGTGCAGAAACTCTTAAATATTTACCATATAAATCTAGATAATAACTATTTTCTTTCAGAGGAGGGCGATGGACGGGAGACGTGGGGCACGGGGGCCGACTTTCTGCTGTCCATCATCGGCTTTGCCGTGGACCTGGCGAATGTCTGGCGGTTCCCTTATCTATGCTACAGGAATGGTGGCGGTGAGTCTATTTTTTCTACAAAATTTATGTGTTACTAGCTTTTCCGCACCCGGATAAAAAGCAAACTATATCCTTTCTTTCTTATTTCTTTCTTCTTGATCGATTGTAAAAACTACATGAACAACTTTGCAGTAGTTTTAGAGTGTATTATTTAGAGATAAACAGATGAATGTGATAGAGTTTAATATGGATGTATTAAATGATTTACGTCACTCTAAACATAAAAATCATCTTATATCTTTTTCTTTAATACCGCGGCTCTTCTTGTTCAAAAGTATAAGTTAATTAAACTGATTAAAATAATGACCATCATAAATGATTGAAGCATTCTATTGACTGTTCTAGTAAGGATTTTTCTATGTTAATTCACTATATTTTATACAAGTTTCCTCAAAATTCCAGAGTTCAAATAATTGCATAAAGTTGCATACTTTACCTTATTAATTCCAATATCATTAGTTTGACACGTGCGGCTATAAAATAATTTTCTTCGTTTTATTGAAGGACACGAGCAAAGCTATTTAACATGACTTACCTGTTCCCCCCGGTTTTATACTCGTCCCGAGAGAACTATTTCCCGCAGCCGGTCAAAAAGTAGCTCATGTCCTTTCTCAGGATCTAGACTACGTGGGCCGATTTCATTTAAATCGGTTCAGTAGTTTCGTGGGTCTAGTGGTCGCACAGCGCGACTGCCGATCACAGGTCTCGGGTTCGGTTCCCGGACCAGGCCGAAATCGCTTTGTGGGTTTTAGAAACTTTCACAAAAGCAGCTTGGAGTTTGGAAGTTAGCGGTGTTATACCCCCGTGCCTGGGAGGGCACGTAAAGCCGGCGTCCTCGAATGCTACTCAGTAGCAGTCACGTCATCCACGTCAGAGGCCGTCAGGCGGATTTGAGAAAACTCTGACACTAGGGCTTGTTAGGTAATTAAACCTGCAGCTCACTCGATAAGAAGAAGTAGTTTTGACGTGAATGCCCAAACAGACAGATAAACAGATAGTGTTGCATTCTCATTTATAATATTAGTAAGGATTAAGTATAAAAAACAAATTTTAGTCATCCGTAGTCGTAATTATGATTACTTGATATAAAACTTTTACTCAGCAACATTTTAGTTTCAGTAAGTTTTTCTTTTGATAAAATTGAAAGAGATTTTCATTTCTTAGCCTTTTTCGTTTACTTTTCATTTATGTAAGGCTCTATACGAGTTTCCGTGTCACTGAGTTTATGACTTCCAATGCCTGCTTCCTGGATAAGCGTGGATTGTATGGGACTGTTGAATTTGTATGTCTCCACGTGTATGAGGAAGTTCTGAATATATTTACAAGATGAAACGTTTATCTAAAAACCCATAGCGGGCCGGCTGGAAGAGATTTCTTAAGAAATAAGAGCTGCCTTTGTATGGTACTTCTTGTCTCATCATCTGTGTACATAAACTGTTAAATAAATAAAAACTAAATGTTTTTAGCTGTAGTTTTAACTTTGTAGCAGTTTTAAAGATCACGCCTTCAAGCTGCAAGCGTAGAAAAAGAATATTTATAAAAGACATCCAAAACTACGGCGTAGCACAATGCGTAGCGACTACGGCGTAGCATTTTATAATATGTACGATAGGTTTTGCATGTTGTAACATTTTCTCCAGCTCACTGTTACCTACTCTATAGGAGTAACATTGATTAATTCAATATTAAAAATCGAATTACATGACTCGATATAAAATATAAATTAAGTCGTAGGAATAATTTAAAGCACAACGGTGATAAATGCTATATTTAGGAGCATTCCTGATCCCGTACACGCTGATGCTGGTCTTCGGAGCGGTGCCGCTGTTCTACATGGAGCTGATCCTCGGCCAGTACAACCGACAAGGACCCATCACCTTGTGGAAAATATGCCCGCTGTTTAAAGGTACGTTCTTTTAAATATTTGTTTTGATATAATTGGGTGTAAGTACTTGTCATGTTGACTTTTAATTATAGTGTAGTACACTATAATTAATAAAACGCGTTGGAAACGCACACTCACACATACACAGAGACACATTAAACTTATTAAAGTAGTAGGTAATATGTCAATTAATTTTTAATCCTTGATAGATTTTTCGTATTTTGAAAATAATAGGTAATGGTCACAGCATGAAACAGGGAAATGGTTTTTTTTACACATAAAACCGATTCCATTTCTCTTACACGTAAACCGAATTTAACATTTCAAAAGCCACGTCAGAAACAAACAAAAATTACGCATTTACAAACGTATTTCATTTCATCGAAACCCGAGAATTATTTGCCAAATATTTATTGAACAAAACAAATAACACGGTGAGCCGATATCAAGGTGAACTGACACATTCCTCGATATACCCGTTTAACATCCTACGTAAAATTATGATTCGTCATCTTTATTCAATGCCGCTCATGTCTCGTTGGTCCAGTTGTCGCATAGCGCGACTGCTGTGCGCGAGGTCTCGGGTTCGATTGTCGGGCCGAAATACCTTTGTAGATTTAAGAAGCTTTGACAAAGCAGCCCGCTGTCTGGAAGATGGTTATTGATGCAAATTTGGATCCGAGAGAACGTTATTGTCGGTCCTGAACCTGATCTCTCGCCAGTCGTGTCGGATTGCCGTCCCATCGGGATATAAGAGTGAAGGAATAGTGAGTGCCCCTGTGTCAGTGCAAATGCTTGTGCACTATAATATGTCCTGCGCAGCTGGCTGATCTCCTTAATGAGAACAGCCGCCGTAGCCGAAATCGGCTTTTGATTCCATTATGGCAATTACACCTTCATAATTTTTAAATAGACGTATGTATCGCCGCGTTGTTCATTAAAAGGGCGTATGTACAACGTGTCTTATGTGTACTTACGACCTTTTTGCAGTGAAGTTTGTGTTCCAGGTGTCGGCTTCTGTGCAGTCATGGTGGCTTTCTACGTCTCGTTTTACTACAACGTCATCATTGGTAATTATGTCCGGTTTTAGATTTTCACGCAATTTTGATACAATTTGAAGTCGTTTCAAATATTTTACACATACGAAAAATATAATTAATTAAAGGTCTACGGCGTTTGATATTATGTATATCAGATATACTGATGATTATGTTAGGAGCTGTCGAACACGTGTATAGGTACATTTGGAACCCGTCCAACACGACATGCAGAAATTGATCGCTAAAATTAGTGACCTCATGTTTATAAGTTTATAGTAAGGCTTTCTACATGTTATACTTATCACCTGCTACACTTTGCTGGTTAGACTGTCAAGGTGAAATCCAGTGAAGAGCTTAGAGTTAAAACTTTTAGTCGGCCGATAGTTCTAATTCAGTATAGAAATTAATGATAGTGCACACATTACAACGATCAGGTATCAGCTGATTAGACCTACTGAAAAGTTTAATTGGATTCACTATAACCTTCAAAATAAATTGTGAGCCTACCATTGGGACAACTCTTGCACAGTTTAGTCTGCAGTGTGCTCTTATTTGACGGTACGAAAGTAAAGGAAATCTTAAGCTGCTTAATAGCTCAGGATGCAGGGGCAACACCTTATTTCTGTTTATTAACAAGACTTCTTTCACCATGCAGGTTGGGCGCTCTACTTTTTAATATCATCAGCTCGGTCGGAACTGCCGTGGGTGCACTGCGACAACTCCTGGAACACGGAGCAGTGCTGGGACTCCGGCCGGATCAACGGCACCAGCAACAGAACCGATGTGCGGTATCAAGGACCCCTCTCGCACTTCACACCGGCTTCTGAGTTTTTTCAGTAAGTACACCAAGGTTTTATGATGTAATAGCTTCTGCCAGGAGACTCGACCCCGTAGAATTTAAAATCTCGCTTTTTCTCGTTCCCGTGGGAATTTCGGGAAATCCTTTCTTATCTTGTGTGAGAGTCTTAAGATGAACCTCTGTGCAAAATTTCAGCTTTATAGGTTCACGGGTTTGGGCCCTGCGTCCAGTCAGTGAATGAGTCGGGAGTTTGATTTTTATATGTATAGAAGATGTACTTGCTTCAGCTACTTTCATCCGCGTTCTGTGTAATGACTTTTCGCTCCAGGATAGAAAGTAGCCTATAGCCTCCCTCGATAAATGGGCTATCTTACACCGGACGATTAGTTCCTAAAATTAGCGTGACAAACAAGGAAACTTTTCGCAATAATGGTCTAGAGAGTATACATATCCAAAACTATGTATTTGTCAATAATTTGGATTCTGGAGTTCAAGAAACAAGGAATCATTCAGATTTAGACCCTAAAGGGCCATCCAGAGTAGTTGAACGTAAAACTGTTGATAACAATATGTTTGTCACGGCTCGATATTTCCTGCCCATCATACGGGGACCATCCGGCAGGGACAAAAGGTCCAATCAGGTCTTACGGAAATTGACCCTTTTTCAAGGGTGACTGTAACGTAATTTGTCTTTGCCCAATCCGTTCGCTGGGTTAATGTAAACGTGTCTTAGTTCGGTATTAGAATATTTTGTGCTGAAGTTATTTTTGAATATGCTCGTGTATCTATAAGTAGGGTTTATGTTTAAATCTATACTAATATTATAAAACTGAAGAGTTTGTTTGTTTGTTTGAACGAGCTAATCTCAGGAACTACTGGTCCGATTTGAAAAATTCTTTCAGTGTAGATAGCCCATTTATTGAGGAAGGCTATAGGCTATAGCTTTTATCTGGGTGCGTGCAGTAGTTTCTACGGGAAAGCGGGTGAAACCGCTGGTGGAACTTAGTTATCGTATATAGCGCTTTCTTTGCGAATTTTCTTTTCGTTTTTTTTTCGCGCGGCAACGCTACATTGTCCACATAATCAGTTTACATACGCCAGTATAGGCCAGTGTCGAGTAACAACAAACAATTGACAACTATCGGTGCAAACGATGACTCCTGAAACCACACGGAATGTGTCGTGCGTAGAAATACGAGCGTACAAAATTTGCTACTGTAGAAACAATATTGAACTCAATAATAAGTGATCTACAAAGTTGCACATAAACGGCTGGTAGATAAATCTTTTTGATCGGCGAACAGGTACGTAGAAAAATCTTCATACCTCTACTCAATATTAACTTCCGTTTCAGTCGAGCTGTCCTTGAAATGCAACACTCAGAAGGTCTGAATGACCTCGGCTTCCCGAAGTGGCAACTGGCCATCTGCCTGGGACTGGTCTACGTGACCCTGTATCTATCGCTGTTCAAGGGGGTTAAGAGCTCTGGTAAGTGTTAAATATAGCGATTTTTCTTAGTTATTACTTTTGATGTTTAAAATCCTAATAAGTGGAAATTGGCCGTCAATGGTATGGAACGGGGATTTTTTTAGGAGCAATTTGAAAATATATTGCGATCGCACATAAAATAAGGATAAGCACTGGAGTATGATAGGTAATGATGGGAAAAAATCCTGTAGATCAAATCAAATACAGAGAAGAGTATGGAAGAAGAAAAGATGCTGCGCCGACCTCAAATAAATTGGGATGGGATAAGAGCAGGAAGATGATGATAACATCAAATAAAATACAGCCAATCGTGCTATTACATAAAGCATTTTATGCTTCGCTTGGCAAAAAATGACCGCGTTCTTCTTAATCGATTTAACTACAACTCACTTCTGATTTAGTGCTGGACCACAATTTTAATATCTTCCACTATTATGCTTAATACCGTCATTTCCTCAGGCAAGGTGGTATGGCTAACTGCGACGATGCCGTACGTGGTGCTGTCGATCCTGCTGGCGCGAGGACTGCTGCTGCCGGGAGCCACCAGGGGCATCGCCTACTACCTGCAGCCGGAGCTCACGCGCCTGAAGGACACACAAGTATACACTACTATAAATATTATCTCAGGATTTGCTAATGAAGAAGTTTTAGAAAGTGCTCATTTTCATATTTGTAACCGACTTCCAAGAAAAGGAGGAGGTTCTCAATTCGACCGCATATATGTTATGGACCAGGTGATTTATGGGCATTTTTCATAATGTGCGAGCATTATGAATAATGTCTAGCTCTATTGGGCCAAGTGATTAATTACTATCTAAACTTCATTATTTATCACATTGCACGGTCATTATTACATTACAAAGCTTAATTTGACGCGGTGTGGGGAGGGAAGAACGCGTGACATGGTTTGACCAATCGCGCTATTGTTTGTGTTTAGTTTTGCACTGTAAGCAAATACGGACGAACGCGGATAGGTTTTAATTTCGTAACTCACTGTCCAAAAAAGATATACCTATCCTAGAACATTAGCTGAAAGTTAGGTTTAAATGACAGAAACGAATTGCTGTAAATACGACGCCACGCAGTCTTGTCGGCCCTACCCCTAGAGTGTAATTAAAAATAGCGTAGGCGCAGCTTCGGCTTGCTGGCTGGCGGTGCCGGCCAGCCTCAGCCGCGGTGGTGAGCGTTAAACCTATCTGCGACGATAAACTCGCGTGGGACCGCCGGAGCCCCTAACCTAACCTAACCTAACAGAAAACCTAACCGGAGTAAACCTAACCAGAGCAAACCTAACAGAAAACCTAACCAGAGCAAACCTAACAGAAAATCTAACCAGAGCACACCTAACAGAAAACCTAACCAGAGCAAACCTAACAGAAAACCTAACCAATGCAAACCTAACAGAAAACCTAACCAGAGCACACCTAACAGAAAACCTAACCAGAGTAAACCTAACCAGAGCAAACCTAACAGAAATCTAACCAGAGCACACCTAACAGAAAACCTAACCCGAGCAAACCTAACAGAAAACCTATCCGGAGCAAACCTAACAGAAAACCAAACCAAAGCAAACCTAACAGAAAACCTAACCAGAGTAAACCTAACCAGAGCAAACCTAACAGAAAACCTATCCGGAGCAAACCTAACCAGAGCAAACCTAACCTAACCTATCCAGAGCAAACCTAATAGAAAACCTAACCCGAGCAAACCTAACGAGAGCAAACCTAACTAGGGCAAACCTAACGAGAGTAAACCTAACGAAAGCAAGCCTAACTAGGGCAAACCTAACAGAAAACCTAACCGGAGCAACCTAACAGAAAACCTAACCAGAGTAAACTTAACAGAAAACCTAACCAGAGCACACCTAACAGAAAACCTAACCAGAGTAAACCTAACCAGAGTAAACCTAACAGAAAACCTAACCAGAGCAAACCTAACAGAAAACCTAACCAGAGCAAACCTAAAAGGCGAGGCGGGCCGTGAGTTAAGGAGCAGGTGGTTGTATGCGTTAAACCTATCTGCGACGATAAACTCGCGTGGGACCGCCGGAGCCCCGCAGCGTCGAAGCCGTGGCAGAAATCATGCCTGCTACTAAAACTGAAAGTTCACAATCAACCTGAATTTAGCTCAATGACGTTCCAAACTTTACAAAATCTGACTGATTACTTAAATTGTTAAACATTTAATACATCATCATCATTTTACTACATCAACTCATATTCTCGTTCATACTATTTATGTAGTAAAGTTTATTGTTATGTATTTCTTTGTGTTTTTCTGTATAGTCTCATTTTTGTTGTTTTTTTTTTTTTTTCTATGTATAAAGTAATATATTTATGTAAAATTATTATGTATTATGTGTTTGCATGCCGAAACAGCGTATGTGTCTATTGCTGCCTCGGGCCTTGCTTGTTGTCCCGAGGTAAGGACACGCGGGTCAGCGCTGAAAACCAGCGCTGTTGTCTCGCACTCTCGAGTGCGAACACAGCATATATGCTGAGCGCTGACCCTTTCGCGCAAAAGTGACGCAATTTTATGTATAGTCTGTGTCACGTCCATGTTTGTATTATATGTGTATACCTATTTTATTTAATGATTTTTGTGCTATTGTTGTCCGTTCTGTGTGCGTCATTTTTGTCTGTGAATAAATGGTTTTTCTTTCTTTCTTTCTTTCATTTAGTTTATTTTAAGTAACAATAAAAATGAAAAAATACTAAATTTTGTTTGAATTACTCTGCGCAAAGGGTGATGTACAATATGTATAATGCCCGGTCAATTTGATTATTTGAATGATTATTAATAAATTGCTCTCTCAGATTGGGCATTTTTCATAATGACCGGGCATTATTTATAATGCCCGATTTATCATTTGGTCCACAACATATATATTACTAGCTTATGCCAGCGGTTTCGCCCGCTTTCCCGTGGGAACTACTGCGCGCACCCAGATAAAAGTAGCATATAGCCTTCCTCGATAAATGGGCTATCTAACACTGAAAGAATTTTTCAAATCGGACCGGTAGTTCCTGAGATTAGCGCGTTCAAAGAAACAAACAAACCAACTCTTCAGCTTTATAATATTAGTATAGATTAAAAAAAACACATTTGGAACCTTCCGTGGTCAAGTCCAATATGTTCCATTTCTAAAAACACTACAAATCCAGGAGAGAATATATCCAAAGAGGATAAGAATAAGACACTCAAAAATTTCATTCAATTTATGTATTTCTTTCAGGTATGGGTAGATGCAGCAGTCCAGATCTTCTACTCAGTAGGAGCTGGCTTCGGAGTACATCTATCCTACGCCAGCTATAACACATTCCACAACAATTGCTACAGGTAAATTAACTAGTGAAACCATAATTGGACTGCATGCAAAGCTTTGACGCATCCATTTTAAGTCAATAGCAGATGATTTATCCATCACTTAGGCTCTAGACAGATGGACTGCATTTCAGCTGCAATCCAACTGCAACTTGCAGTTCAAGGGCAGTTTGAATGCAGTTGACACAACTGCAGTAGAACTGCAAATCAAACGTTCATACGACTGCGCACCGACTGCAATTCAACTGCAATCGGACTGCACGTTTGATTTGCAGTTCTATTGCAGTCGTGTCAACTGCATTCAAACTGCAATTTGCAGTTGAAATGCAGCCCGTTTGTCATGAGTCTTACAGCACTTTCACACTACCGAATTTTATCGCGCGTAATTAGGTATATGCTTGCTGTTTTTTTTTTTGCGTGATAAATTCCATAGGGCAAATATAATAATAACTAGCTTCTGCCCGCGACTTCGTACGCGGATCCTGTTTTTTTTTTATATAATCATATTTTCTCATCGTTTAAACCTTCCCTCGATCTGTACAAACATTTTAAGACCAAAATAAGCCCAATCGGTCCAGCCGTTCTTGAGTTATGCGCTTACCAACACATTTAGTGATTCATTTTTATATATAAGATAATGCTGTCGCAAGTTTTCAAGTGACATTGTTTTTACCTACTGGTAGTTTTCAATTGTTTGTAAGCGAGTTTTGCCACGCAACGGATGCAAAATCCGAGCTGAAAAGCCGCTAGTGTGAAAACGATGCTTGAAATAAAATTGAATTATACTTTATCAATATGATTTTAATTTTATTTTTGTGCATATTTCCAGAGACTGCCTGGTGACTACATTGGTGAACTGTTTTACTTCATTCTTCTCCGGGTTCGTGATCTTCACATATCTCGGCTTCATGTCCTACAAGCAAGGGGTTCCCATATCTTCTGTTGCCACAGAAGGTAAACGTCCCTCTTAATAAAAAAAAAACCTTTTTATTTCTTGCCTAAATAAAGTTAATTATGGCACAATTTGTAGGAATAAAATTCTGGGTTACGACTATCCAAAAAAATATTAATTTTTCTTCATCGTGTATTTCAGGTCCTGGTCTGGTATTCCAAGTGTACCCAGAAGCAGTGGCTACTCTCCCTGGAGCGAGCCTGTGGGCCATGCTATTCTTTTTCATGCTCATAATGCTTGGATTGGATTCGGGGGTAAGATTCACGATTTATGTTTCTGGAACCGTGCCCCTAGCTTGATATTTTGAAAGAGCTTTTGTAGGCCTCTTTTAAATACAAAATATTTAGTTTGAGCCCCTTTTCACATAGATTGTGTGTTCCTTGTTCCTTTTCTTAACTGAAAAGAACCCCAAAAATGTGGAAACAATTAGTATCGCCGCAAACGAGCCACCGGCCACAACCACAAAACACGACCACGGGGATATATTTTTATAGTTTTTAGACATTTACATTAGTAGCATGCGGTGGCCACCAGAGTCAACAGTGTGCGGCTAGACCAAATAAAATGAATCAAAAATACCTACAGAAAAAACGTCAGTGGCGGTGTTTTTTGTGGTCCGTGTGCCTTTTGGGACCCTTTTTTTATCGACGGAAAATCATGAGATGACCCCTCCCGCTGTGGGTGACAGCGTGAGGGAGTGTCAGACTTTTACTGACTAACACCCACCGTGTTCTTTCGGGAGCCTTATGCGTGCCAGGGCCGCTGTAACTCTTTCGAACAACCCACAGCCCGCCTTTTGAGACCCTTAAATTGCTAGAATACCATGGCCTGTTGTGATGTAGTGGCGGTTGTCCCCAGATGGGCGGGCTGGAGTGCGTGATCACGGGGCTGCTGGACCAGGCGCGCGCGTGCGGCGCGGCGTGGCTCCGGCGCGAGCACTTCACGCTGCTCGTCGTCTGCGTCTCCTTCTGCGTCGCCTGCATCAACGTCACACCGGTACGGTTTGTTTATCATCATCATCATCTTATCAGCCAATTGCTGTCCACTGCTGAATGTAGGGTCGATCCATAGAACGATTTGTTGCTAAATGTGTCGTAGCTAACGTTACGATATAGCTGACATTATGTAATGTGGCAGAAAAAAGATACGAAAACATACGTAACCTGGGCATGATTTCATCGTGTCGCCAGCACCACCCAAACAACGGGCCGTTGCTAAAGCAGCTGCCTCTTGCTCTGCTTGTCGACTCCGGTCGAACATATTCGATCGGATGCGTACTAAGTACGTTACATTAACATTATTTTGAACAATACGCAATATTGTCCTGGCGTATATATGCTTAGTATTTCCAAGCGCGATCAATCCCGTGCTTGTAACTATCGATGTAGTTCCGAAACTAAATTCTTCTCCCAATGCCATTTCCATAACCTCCACTCTTCCACTCCTCCGCCATATTGGTATCATCTTTTGCACCCTTAGTAAATTATACTTGTTTTAAAAGATTACACTTAATTCCAGGGAGGGATCTACATGTTCCATCTACTGGACACGTACGCTGCCGGCATTTCCCTGCTCTGCTCAGCGCTCTTCGAAGCCGTTGCTGTATCCTGGTTCTATGGTAACATAACTCTGTATTTATAGACCTAAAAAAGAAGCCTTTATTTATTTTTACTATTAAATAAATCTGACCTGATAAAAGTCTACAAAATACCCCACTTAGAAAATGAAGGTCCATATGAAAGACTGGTTTCCACTCGAGTTTTTTCTACTTCTTCTTTCGGGAACTACTTCCCACGTATGGATAAAAAGTAACTTGCGTGTTATTCTGATACATAAGCTCTATTGCAGCCAAGTTTCATCAAAATCCATTTAGTGGTTTTTGAGCGCTAGAGTAACAAGTTATAGGCTTGAATTGATACGATTGCAGGTTTGAAGCGGTTCTCAGATGACGTGGAAGAGATGTTGGGCTTCAGACCCGGACTCTACTGGAGGATATGTTGGAAGTTCGTCAGTCCTACCTTCATTATTGTAAGTTGGTAAAGCACTTTGATTTTCAATTTGTTCGGTGCAAAAAATCTAGACAAAAATGCGAATTCTAGAGGAGAATTTAATTTTTTGGACATTTATTTTTCTTAATTAAAATTATGTTGTATAAGCATTTGTTACTTGGGAATAGTGTAGTTTCCTAACATAGAAAGAATTTTTCAAATCGGTTCAGCAGTTTCGGAGCCGTTAGGATACAAACAAACAAACCAAGAAATGATTCCTTTTTATTCTTACTTCTTTTTTTCTTCTTACTATTTTATTTATTTATTTCTTATTTATTTCTTATTTTTTTTTATTTCTTCTTACTTATTTATTCTTACTTTATTCTTACTAGCTGTTTCTCCGCAGTTTCACCCGCGACCTAGAGAAAATCTTCACGTAGCCTTCGTTCCTCGGGAACAGTGAAGCCTCCCAGGAAATAAATAAAAATTTTCAAATCGAAACCAAACCAACCCAAGAAATTTTTCCTCTTTATTATATTACCTAGTATAAATTGTCTAGTCTTAAAAATAATTTGTATCAATATTTCCAAAAAATCCTCTAGGGTGTAGTGGTGTTCGGTCTGCTGTACCAGCAGCCGCTGCAGTACCAGCACTACACGTACCCGCCGTGGGCCGTGGTGCTCGGCTGGGGGCTCGCCTGCTCCTCCATCCTCATGATACCCGTCATCGCCGTCTACAAGCTGCTGTCCACCCCCGGGACCTTCAGACAGGTATGGAGTGCTTCATATGGTTCTTGCGAACTCGTTGACGCTCTGCAACTAAATTCCGAGCACAGGTACCCACATGTGGTCCATACCCGTCCCCCGCACGTACAGCAGTTTCTGCACATAGCTTCACTCTAAGTATGTCCTCTAAGTATGACAAAAAGTTTGGCGAGACCTATAGAAATGTCTATTTTTTTATCGTAGTCGTCCATTGTTGATGCACTGATACCCGAACTTGCGTTTTGTATGTAAAAGTAAAAGTCTAAAAATATTTTTAGATTCTCAAGTAGATAGATAACACAACTACCTACAGTGACTGTTAATAAGCAAAAGAGTAATTCCCATAAGAAACTATAAACCCTTTAAATTATAATTACAGGTACCATTCCGAGCAGTTCATAAAACTTTAGCCTTTTTCATACATCACCTAACATTTCTGCCTTCCAGCGCCTAGCATGCTGCATATCACCAGAATCGGAACACGAGGCCATCAGGGGCGGAGCACCCGTCAGCCGCTTCACTTGGAAACACTGGCTCTATGTCTAAGCGAATACAGACGCTTTGCTTGAACACTCACGTCATGAAGAACCCTGAGAAATGGGTATGAGAAGTGGAGAAGAATGGAGAAGAAGCTAAATAAAGAAGTGTTCGCTAAAAACTTCTGTAGTTTTGATTCTGCGAAAACTTCTGAGTCAAAAGTATTTTTCACCCGTCAATATGGATCGGGTCTTAAAAAATAAAAACATATTGTAATTGTTCAACCCAATATTTTCGTACAATATTAGATACTTTATTTTGAAGTACCTATGCCAAGAGTTGTAATTGCTAAAACATAAAAACTACGCTCACTGAAGGCCTAATTGTTTGCATGAATTTGAAAAATGTGTAAGAAAGTTATTCATAACTAAACTTCTCATTGGAGATCCAACTTAACATGCCAGTTTATGCAATTTGCATGAATATTTAAAAATATTTATAAACCATAAAAAATACTGAAACATTTATCCAAAACTTAAAATTTTCGGAAAACACTTCACGGAAGGAACTATAAGTTCTGTAAATAAAATGTAAGATATTCAAATAATTTTATAAAACCTTAGTTAATTGTAGAAAAGTATGTATAAAGTAGTGTTGTTGTACTGTCGTCCTGCCAAAGTATTTATCGAAATTATAATAATATATTTAAAACTAGAGAAATGCATGATATTCTGACTATCAACGTCACATCTATGTCTAAGAAAAAAAAAGTAGATAAATTAATGTTAAAAATATTTATTTACCTAAACATATCTAATTTACTAGGTAAATGCTACCTACTTTGAGAAAGTGTTGTAAATGTAACTAGAGAATTCGATATAAAATCTTGAGCTAAGTTTTCAATAATGCTAAAAAAATATTTTCTTGTCAACGACCCCAACTCTAGACTAGATACACAACATTAGGCTCAACCATTCTAACATCAAATATATTTTGAGGTATATCAAATATATTTTGAGTCTAATCATCGTTTTAAAGCAGTGGTTCTTAACCGGTGGTCCGCAGACCACTAGTGGTACGCGAGCCCTGAGCGCGTCAATGCCCGAGTGCGAATTGAACATTACCTCCAGATCCATAAACCAACTAGGTGGTCCGCGGCATGACGAAAATTTTAATAAATGGTCCCTCAGAACAGAAAAGGTTAAGAACCACTGTTTTAAAGGGTCTTCATATTACACATCTAAATGAAAACCATCATTAGCTATATTTAATACTCTTATGAGCTACTTACAAAGAATTAGAGAAATTATATCCCTAGATACGCTTAAACCTAGATGTAATAATAATTGTATGATTACTAAAACTACGTCCTACGCTGGCTGGACCAACTTGCAAACAAATCTGTGACAAGCACAATAATTTTGTATATAACTATTTATCTTTGTACTAAATTATATCTGACAAATTGTACACTCTTGTATCTTATACTAATGTCTACTGCTTATTGTGGAGTATTTAATTTTGTACTTATTGTAATAATAGATAGTCTGCTACACGTTTCAAGAGGCTCTCTTTAGGTCAAGGGACTGATTCAGAAGGCGGTATTTTCTGAAACGGCGCGTATTGTGAGGAAGTTTCAATCTTTGGTCCCTAACCACCGGTAGCTTGAACCCCGTGCTCGATCTAGGTGGTCACCTATTTTTTGTATTAAATGTTTTTTTTTAATTTGATATTTAAATATATGATGGATTTTATGTTTATTTGTGTAAACATCTTTTGTATGTTACCTACAGAAAAAATCTTTATTCTTCATGATTTCTGCCTCTACTTAAAAAAAAATTAAAAAACATATTATGTGTTACATTGAATTCTACAAAGAGCGTCTTAGCTTCTTTGTGCACTAAGTATTTATCAATATAATTTTGAAAAAAGCCTCGTAAATATTTTTTTACTTACAAAAAAATAACAAGCAAGTAGATAAAACAAAACGAATAAGAATTTTTACTTATTTAATATCTGTGAAAACTACTATTTTAGATTTATTAATAAATGTGTAGGTACGAAAACAATGCTCCGGGCGAGTAAAAATAATTAGACATTGTAAAAATGTAGTGTTGTGTTGTTCATAAATTCATGTGTAGATTTTAAATAGTGGTGTAAATAATAATTTATTATTGTATTGAGTTGTCTGCAGCAGATAATGTTAATGTAAACTGTGTTCATTTATAAATAAATGTGTTAGATAAACTACAAAATGGTTTTATTTATTTAAACATAGGCATAGGCTATAATGTAGGTGCCTATGTAATTATTTTCCTGAGGTGCCTACTCACGCAGTTCTCACATACACAGGTAGGTACCTCGTGTAAAAGTCATGTGTCATGTGTAAAAGTCCGTAAGTACCTAAATTAAATAGGTAAGTATAAAAAAAAACTCCGATATACCTACAGGGTTAGCTCCCCACACTCTCACCTACAGTTCTTGCAATCGGATCGGCCGTTTCGAAGCCAAAGGGAAAACTGGACCCTATTACGAACACTCTGACGGCTACATACAGTTATAATACATACGATACAGCTTGGTGATACCAAGCAGTAAGTATTTATCTCATGAACCGTGGTAGTTAGACAGAAGAATCGCATATAAATTTTTGGCAGTGGCGTAGCTACGGAGGGGCTAGCCGTAGCAGTGCCCCGGGGCGCCCAAGCTCAGGGGGCTCAGGGAGCCCCCAAGCTCGAATGAACCTGAGGATGAACAATGAACCTGAACTTTTCAAAGTTACTCTCATTTTTATAATTAATAATAAAGACAGGTTGCGACTCGACTTTCCAAACATTTTGCGCTTGTCTTTTCATTCAGAATACTAAAAAAATCTCGCTCTGTTCGCGCATGATACATATCCCTTTCTTTTTTTCATTTCAGGGGCCTCATTCAGACGAGTCTTACTTGGCCGGTTTAGTCGTTTTTTGTTTGCCATCGGAATAAGAAATAACTAAACATTCGTTCATATTTTTATAGTATTCCCAGTCCAAAAGGATACGCTTCTACGAGATACTGTCTCCTAGACTTTTTATTTTCAGTTATACTTTTATCCGCACTACTAATCATAGACTGCTTCTAAGTTTTGCAGTTTTTGAACGAATTTCTATTATTGATAAAAAAAACTCAAGTGTCTATGGATGACATTTGTGTGTTCCATTTCACGCGGTACAATTTCAAACAAATTATGTTTAGATAAAATATAAATAAATATTAGGTGATTGTAAAACAAATGACCTGTATAAAATCATAAGTTCAAACAATGCTTCTTTTGCAAATAATCTGGTGATTTTAGTGTATTTTCCTAAAGAATATAATCAAAAGTGTAAAAGGTCGGGTCAAATCAAGATTGATTTCAGGAACGCACTTTTAATGGCAGGCTTGTCATGTTGATTTCGATCTTAGATAAATGACACAATAGATTATCCCTAAGGGTCGAAATGACCTACTACTCAAAACGTCAAAATTATCATCTAATGATATATAAGACTTGAGTAACATCCTACCAAATAAGATAGCTTTTGACAGCGTATGACACTCGTTTGACAACGAGGGCATTTGGCGGCTTGAATTTGGCATGTTGATAAAAACATTGCCATCTTGTTTTATCGAATACGAGTTCCTTTTTGCGGGACTGGGATGGCATTACAGTTGTTGATTTCTGCTAAAATACTCTTTATCTATGTACTTCATTAATCTGAG
>NWSH02000150.1:5323820-5335800 GCA_002382865.2 Heliothis virescens
CCTAAGGGTCGAAATGACCTACTACTCAAAACGTCAAAATTATCATCTAATGATATATAAGACTTGAGTAACATCCTACCAAATAAGATAGCTTTTGACAGCGTATGACACTCGTTTGACAACGAGGGCATTTGGCGGCTTGAATTTGGCATGTTGATAAAAACATTGCCATCTTGTTTTATCGAATACGAGTTCCTTTTTGCGGGACTGGGATGGAATTACAGTTGTTGATTTCTGCTAAAATACTCTTTATCTATGTACTTCATTAATCTGAGATTTCGATATTCCGTAATTTATTGGTGTAGAGAAATGACTTTTATAATTTATTCTTTTCATTGAATTACAAGGAAGTAACGAAGAAATATAAAAGAAGTGTGAACGAGTTTTTAATCTGTAGATGCAGCAACAGTTTATTATTAAATCATCAAGCAAATACCAAGTTGTGACTATTAATATCTTTGAATCGATTTATCTACGAAAATAATCTTGCGTTTGCCGTGAATATATTATCGTTATGTCAACAAAGTTATGAGCTAATCGGTTGGTTAAGGTAAGAGGTTTTTAACGTCTTCAATTTCGTAACTATTTAATGGTATAGATGTTTTTAAAAACTGCGGCACCGTGCCTTGTTTATATTTTTTCTGTCGCTAGAATCACTTTCTATCTTATCTTTGTGTTGTGAAGTAGGATCAATTGTCAAATACACACCTTATTTTAATAGTTTACTGTAAATATATAGCGTTTAATAGTGATTTTTTTGTGTAGAAGTGAAAATGTCGCTAGAACGCGAGAGTGTGGGTGGAGTGCCCAATGTGGGTGATATTCGAGGGGTTGTGGGGCCCAGCGTGGGCGGGAGCGCCGCCGACCCCCGTTCTCAGTTGCTGCAGGAGATGAGGGAGCAGAACTTCGACCTGATCAGATTTGCCTCATACAGAACTGCTTGCAAGCTCCGCTATGTCCAAAAGAAATGTAACTGTGAGTAATGTCTAGTATCATGCACCAATTTTATTTACAAAATATTTCATTATTTTTCAACCTACAACTCTATTTTGGACTAGGTAAATAGCTGATGATATAATTACCTTAATTTACAAACAACTTAATGCCGTTTTTATTGGTCTAAATTGGTGTTTATTGCCTCCAAAATTATGATACAGACCATAGACTGAGTCATGAGTATAACTGGCAGGGAATAACAACTCTATGTTTTATGTTTGATTGAGCACCAAGGTTGAATGATATATGAGGCAGTTTTATATTTATGTATTCATATCCTCTTGTTTTTAATACTGTATCTATGAATAAATGAAGCTGAAAGATTTTTCATTAAATATTTTTCAAATAAAATTATTTTATTTCAGTACATGTAATAGACATATGGAATGTAATAGAAGCGTTCCGTGAAAATGCACTGAACACTCTAGAGCCAACAGCATGTGTTAACGTAACAAGACTTGAGACGTTGGTATCATCGCTGTATCACAACTTAAACAAAAGACTGCCGCCCGCACACCAAGTGTCCGTTGAAGCGTGTTCCGCATTACTGTTGAATTGGCTCCTGTCTGCTTATAGTACTGGGTAAGTTAGTTATAATATTTGCTTCAAAGTTTTGGTCTTGTAATTAGTATACAAATAACATCACTACTCTCCATTTATATAACCCTTAACTAAAAATAAGCAATCGTCATAGGACTTTTTACATAAATACATATTCAACAAAAAAACTATGTGACAGCGTCCTAGCCGATTGCTGGCCGCAGCGGCTGTTCTCATATAAGGCGATCAGCCAGCTGCGCAGGATATTATAGTGCACATTAAATACTACTATTCATTTTTATGATTATTGTATTTATATTGATTTCTGCCTGATAAAAAGTATCAAGATTGCTTATCATTAGTTAAGTGCCTACCCGAACATAGTTCTCCATTGTTCCATCTGTGTCCAATAGGAAAGGACAAAGAGTTATTTATCAAGACCTTCATATTGTTATACTTCTTTAGCTGTACTTAGGCCTGTTTTACATTCACAACACAAATCATAATGATGAGTTATATATTACTAGCGGTTTTACCAGTTTCCAGACTTACCGCACCTGTATAAAAAGTAGCCTATATGTTATTCTGATGTATAAGCTATACTACTGCCAAGTTTCATCCAAATCCGTCCAGTAGTTTTTGTGTGAAAGAGTAACAAACATACACATACATCCATCCTCACCAACTTTCACATTTATAATATTAGTAGGATGCAACTAACTTTCGTCAGCAGTTACCCGCCTCCCTTGGGGACTACATCACACAACCGGATAAAAAGTAGTCTATAGTCTTTCTCAATGAATGGGCTATCTAACGATATATTTTTTCAAACTGGTCTGGTTATGGCAGAGATTAGTATGTTCAAGCAAACAAAGTTTTATGATATTTGTATAGATATTCTGTTGAGAATAAATAAGATTGAATTATCCTTATTGTTTACAATATATTAATGCACATAAGACCTTGAGAATTATTCTTCTTCTTCTTCTTATCGAGTGAGCTGCAGGTTTTAATCACCTGACAAGCCCTAGTGTTAGAGTTTTCTCAAATCCGCCTGACGGCCTCTGACGTGGAATTGTAACTACGACTGCTACTGAGTAACAATCGAGGACGACGGCTTTACGTGCCCTCCCAAGCACGGGGGTGTAATACCGCCAACTTCCAAACTCCAGGCTGCTTTTGTGAAAGCTTCTAAAACCCACAAAGCGATTTCGGCCTGGCCCGGGAATCGAACCCGAGACCCGTGGCACGGCAGTCGCGCTATGCGACCACTAGACCAACGAGGCAGTTTAAGAATTATTGACCTTCATAGTTGCAGGTACTATTAGTGTGTACCATATCTTAATTATCATGTCATTGATAATATTGTGTTGTTACACTAACAAGGTAGCAATGTTAATTATGTTATAACAGGTATATGTTTACTCATTAAAAAATAAACAAATATTAAGTCTATAACTGCCTCGTTGGTGTAGTTGTCGCATAACCGACTGCTGTACACGAGGTCTCGGATTCGATTTCCGGGACGGGCCGAAATCGCTTTGTGGGTTTTCGAAACTTTCACAAAGCAGCCCTGATTTGGAAGTTGATGATTGATTCACCCGTGCATCGGAGAGCACGTTAATGTCGGTCCTGCGCCTGATCTCTCTCCGGTTGTGTCGGATTGCCGTACCATCGGGTTATGAGAGTGAGGGAATAGGGAGTGCACCTGTGTCTGCGCAAATGCTTGTACACTATAATATGTCCTGCGCAGCTGGGTGATCTTCTTATATGAGAACAGCCGCCGTGGCCGACAATCGGCCTTGGACGCCATTATCAGTCTTTTGTATTTGAAACAAGCTTATAGACGCCACCGTTACAGACTTTTCCAGTTATTAAATACAGTAATTATAAAGTGATTATAATTATCTGCCTAGCCTTTTCTGATCTATATGGGTGTCGACTCCCAGTCTAACCGGATGCAATTGTTGTACCAGTGTTCCTTGAGGCAACTGTCTTTCTGACATGCTCTTCATTAATCGGGTCCCCACCCTATACCCCAGTACCATAATTTATTTAATTATGTTTATATTCTTTCAGTGAAAATGTGGGCAAAATAAGAGTGTTTTCAATCAAAGTGGCGCTGGCCACGATGTGTGCCGGCAAGTTGATGGACAAGCTAAGATGTGAGTACATAGTTTATCTCGCTCGAAAGTCAAGTTTACAATGACTCATTAATTAACAACGAATCTCTATAAATGCTTATCTTTCTTGGAGGTCAAGCTATACAATGACTCATTAACAGTGGATTTCCATAACCAATCTCTCGTTCTTTTGCGATTACCGATTGAAATTTGACGTAACTTATACAGAGCTGTTAAAATTCAATCTCTGATTTCAAAATAATGGATCGATTGCTTATAGAAATTCACCCTTAGTCATGACTAGGCTAGTGAGTCATGGCTTTGTTTACCTCTGAGATCATTTTGGTGCTGCATAATATGAATATTAAGTGTAGTAGGTATGCAATTATGCATACATATAATAATTTAATGAATCAATCTTAGTCATGTGCGTAATGATTTTATGCATGGAATGATTTTATTCATTGTACCCAGTAGGATCATGAAATATCAAGGCAACCAACTTAAAAATATGTTTTATAGTTTTTCGATTACCTGTCTGTAACTACGATGTATTACATCATCTGCATAGCCTTTTCCCAACTATGTTGGGTTCGGCTTCCAGTTTAGATCCAGTGTTTCACATAGAGCGACTACCTATCTGACTTCCGCAACCCAGTTACCCGCGCAATCCGATACCTCTGGGTAAGGGCTTGTACACAAAACTGCGAATTAGTGCGGTGCGAATTCGCAACGCAGGAAACGCAGGAAATGCAAATTTTTGCAAGGCGATTTTGTGCGGTACAGATTTCAGACCCTCTCATGATTCGGATGACCATTCTTTAAACAACTATCAGCCGGACAGAAAGTTTTTTAACTAGCATATGTTTTTCGGCTCTGTCGCTACTATTGATTAGAAAATACTAAAAGAAAGTTTAAAGAAGTTTTCCATCAAGTTTAGGCCTAACATTGCGGAATAAGTTTGCAAGTTACAACAAAAGTACAAGCCCTAAGACTGGTTGTCAGAATTTCTGGCTTCTGATACCCATTGGCAGTCACCAAAGATATTCAAATGACAGTCGGGACAGACCAGTTTATAGTGCCTTCCGAAACACGGAAGAACTCGTCATGACAACAGCGCCAAGCATTGCTTAAGGTGCATGCGACGGCCTGTTGTTGCCCACCATCTTGCTAGATGGCATTGAATTCAACATTACTACAGAACCGTTTTTAGGCAGATTTTATAAAGCCACCATTATTTCGAATTGTGGCGATTTTAGAACAATTAAATGAACTAGTTCAATAAAGTGTAACGTCCGAGACACGCAAACGTTACTAGTATTACTTAGTAATGATCGATTTACACAAAACTCGAAAAAAACTAAGAATCTGGTATTCAACGCCATCTAGCGGGACAATGGGAACAAGAGGTTGTCGCCTACACCTTAAGGTGAATGCGACCACTAGTAGCGGGAAATTCAAATATAAAATGTTTTTTTCATGTTTTACCTAAGTTAACATTCAATATGAGGCGTGATCTTATGATTGGCGGTTATAATATCCCACAAATTAATTTCTGATGTCCTTGTTTAACTCCGAAACTTCTTACAATTTAAATGTAACTGTAAAAAACTTTTTATTGCGAATTATCATAGTTTATACAGTTACATTCGAATTACTTCTCGAATCTTAACTACGTTGAATTTGTCTAGATATATTCTCTCAACTGTCTGACGGCAACGGTCACCTGCTTATGAAGAGATTGTCAGACTACCTGCGGGAGGTGTTGGCGCTGCCCGCGGCTGTGTATGAGTCGCCTTCCTTCAATTACACGGATTCACTTGCACTTACTATATTTAATCAGGTATGTTCTGGAATGTTCTAGCTTTGTTTTTGAGATTGTCTGTGGGATTATAGCTCCCGAACGGACAGAATAATATCAATACATACATCGTATATAACAATCTTTCTTACATATAATAAAATATCACATTATCTATATTACTTTATTATTATATCTATTTACTTATTATTATTACTATAGAACGGCAAGATCACAGTGAATGACTTCTTAGACACGTTGATGTCGGACCCCGGGCCGCCGTGTCTCGTGTGGTTGCCGTTACTGCACCGGCTCGCTAGCGTCGAAAATGGTATGTTTATTTATTTTCCTTGTATACAATATTTCTTCTTCCCAACCATAATATTAGAAGAAAGGGCGTATAATTTGAGATTGACTTAAAATAAAAGTGTTGTAAGTGTTTTAAGTAATAAAAATCAAATTTATTAATCATACTCAAGGAAAGAAACAAAATTCCAGTCATATTGACGCGCTTAAAGATTTATACCCATGAGGAAAAAATACAGAGCAAAGTCCAATCGTTTTTTGTTTTTTTCTCTCCATATTGTTAGGTTTCTATGCATAAGTGGATGATTATATTAGAACTTATTTATAGGTACATAGCAGCATTTAGTATAGCGCATCATACCTTGAGAAATTTATCGATTACGGACTTTGGCGATATGAACCCGATATTTTTTAAATAATTTTTATACTTTTTTCATTGCCCGTCCTTATTGAGCAAAATCTACAAATGACTTCTTCATTCCCAGTGGTCCACCCGCTGGCTTGCAGCGCGTGCCGGCGCGGTTCCCTAACCGGGTTCCGCTACCGCTGCACGCGCTGCGCCAACTACACCATGTGCCAGGACTGCTTCTGGCGGGGCAGGGTCTCCGCCCCACATACCAACGACCACGAGGTCAAGGAGTATGCTGCCTACGTGAGTAGATAGCCTAGACCTTTCTGTATACACTATGATCATGATGTTCAATCATTTACGAACTAAACATGGCAAAAGTACATTGAATCCAAAATTATCGAGCTTGCCAACCTCACCTGCCTGTGGTGCACCCTGTTGAAAAAGGAACGAGGCTCTGGCGGTGTCGGCATAACCACCACACTAGTATCAAATGGGATTAAAGGCTTTCTCTTAAATTTATCCCGCATTGCGCATGCTTAGCGCGGTGAGTATGGATAAATCCTTCGAGCTTGGACTCCAGCAGTGGGCGTTTTAGGTGACGACGATACATAATGCTGCCTATTTTGCCTTATATTCACTACAATTTAAATGCTAATCTCTACTAATAAAGCCATATGTCCTAGCAGAAGTCCCCGTCGAAGCAGATAGGCGCGACGCTGCGCAAGTCGTTCCGCTGCGTGCCGGAGCGGGCACGAGCCCCCCTCCCGCGCTACCCCGACCAGCCCGAGCGGACGCTCAACCTCAGCCACATCGTGTACGTAGCTATGTATTTATTACTATACTAAGGCGGGGTTGCTTGATTTAAGGACGACGCATCACCCGATGCCCATTGTCCACAGTTGGCATGAAACGTCACAATATTTCCAAAAAATTGGTCTCGGAAAAGAGCCAGCTAGAAACTCCATAGACTGTCTCTTAAAAAAAATATGTTTACAAGCACTGGTGTTGCTCTATCGCATGTGTTATAGTCCTAGATTTGAATTTTAGTCCATATTATTTGTTATTACTCATATTTTTTCTTCAAATTCCTCCGAATGCCTTCATGAAGTAGAAATCTATAGCAATATTTAAAAGCTTTAATTTCCCCACAGTCCGCCGTCCCCGGTGCCGGCACACAACGGGTTCCCGGAGTACGTGGGCGGCTACGTCAACACGGGCTCGCTCGACTCGCGCTCCTCGCGCTCCACGCATCGCAGTATGTAGCTTATTGTATTGTCAGAAGGCTTAAAATTAGTTTTATGTGACCCCTCACATAAAACTGATTTTAGGTTATGTTTGAAATTTACGTCATTAGGTATTTTTTTCTCAGGGTTTATATACGCATGAGCGGGCCAGCATCTCAATTATTCAATTATAAAACTAGACGACTGAGAATGTCGTTGTTGAGTCGAAGGTCTAACTGTTTCATTAAACGGCTATTCCGACCAATTTGTGCGTTATTTACATGTAAATAAATAATAAACAAATGTACCCAGGTATAGCGGAACACTTATCCCGTGGAGTCGATGATGAACATCGTTTGATAGCGAGATACGCGGCGCGACTGGCACACGAGAACAGGACTATGGTGAGTGATTGTAATCTGTTTTGGCGATTAGAGATTATTTGACATAATTTATTTGAAGCTAATCCAAAAATTTAATCTCTAATCGCAAATTAATGGATGGATCGTTTATAGAAATCTCGCATTGAAAAGATAGAAAAATATTTTATTATATATTTGGTACCTAACTCGGGTTCGGTTTCCGGGGCGGCCAGATATCGCTTGGGCTTTAAGAAGTTGGTGAATGTCACCGACACACCCGAACAGTCTCAGTGGCCAACGATCGGTCTGAACACCACTTATTTGTCTTTTCGATTTTTTTCAGCCAAGAGCTGGACGATCAGCGTCACTTACTCCGGAATTGGCAAGTAGATCTTCACTCATTATAAGTAGTAAAATGAAAATGGTTACGTAATAGTTACCAATAATAATATTTATTTGTTACAGGGTCGTTCATCGTCCGAGGGTTCGGAGGTGGATGCGGCAAGACAGCAACGTGAACTGATCTCACAGCTGGAGGCCAAGAACAGGGAGATCATGAGGGAGATCGCTAGGCTCAGGTAATACATACTTATTATTTACTGATATTGCAAGTGC
This sequence comes from Heliothis virescens, assembly GCA_002382865.2. Taxonomy (NCBI): domain Eukaryota; kingdom Metazoa; phylum Arthropoda; class Insecta; order Lepidoptera; family Noctuidae; genus Heliothis; species Heliothis virescens. Next base: position 5,332,139 of record NWSH02000150.1, read on the forward strand.
CTATGCAACTCTGTCTGCCTGTCCCGCTCTCATACCAAAACTACATAACCGTTTTAAATGAAGTTGATTTAGAGCTTAAGAAACAAAAAAATTCAGAAATATTATTGTCAACCTACTGAGGATTACAAATGGACCTTGTTTACCAAAATCCCCTTCCATTGCAGACGTCAGCAAGAAGCGGAGGCAAGTGCAGGTGGCGCCACGTCGGCGCCGCTGGTGTCGGAGCTGCGGCTGCTGCGCCAGCGCAAGGACGAGCTGGAGGGCCACCTGTCCTCGCTGCAGGAGTCGCGCAAGCACCTCATGCACCAGCTCGAGGGACTCATGAGGATGCTGAAGGTAACCACACTCTACTGCCTAGCCTTTTCCCAACTATGTTGGGCTCGGCTTCCAGTCTAACTAGATGCAGCTGAGAATCGAAATTAACATAGAGCAACTGCCTGTCTGACCTCCATAAGCCAGTTACTCGGGCAACCCGATACCCACTGGTAAGATCGGTTGTCAGACTTTCTGTCTTCAGAATACCCGTAACGACTGCCAAAGATGGTCAAATGACAACCGGGATTCATCAGTTTGTCGTGCCTTCCGAAACACGGAAGAACTCGTTATAAAAAGATGGTTACCCATCCACGGATCGACCGCGCCAAGCGTTGCTTAACTTAATGATCGATCGATCCGCGCGTCTCTGACTTAGCCACGAGCTCGAATCAATCAATCAATCGATCATTAAGAACACGGCCCTGATTTTCAGATTTAGACTTCTTTACTTCTAGCTGCTTCCCGCAGTTTCATTCGTGTTCCGTAGAAACAACTTCCCGTACCCGGATAAAATATAACCGCCGGGAGATAGCGTGGCTCCCCAACAGTGAAAGAATTTTTCAAATCGGTTCAGTAGTTTTGGAGTCTTTAGAGTACAAAAAAAACAATCAGAAAAATATCCCCTTTATAATATTAGTGTAGGTATACAGGGTGTCCCAAAACTCAACCATAAACTAGCATAGTTCTCGCCAAACTTAATGGCGGGTCGGAATACATAATTGTCGCGTAAATAAATAAAAGATCAGGAAATAGATTGTTATAGTATTTAATTAAAAAAAAAAAAACTTGTGGAGCTAATGATTAGAATTCACGGAAATTAATATAGTATTTTCTATTAATATAGCATTTGGACGGTAGTTTGAATAAATACTGTACAGACAACAGCACATCAAGTTACCACAATCTGTCATTCTCCAATAGATTGTCAACCTTATCACAATAGTGGAAGGTTAATTGTTAAAATTTGACAGATTCGTGTAGGATGACTTGCTGGTCTCTCCTTTTTATAATTCCTACTTGGGAACGCACGCCAAGTAAGCTGGTAAATACGACACAAGACACTTCGTGATCGCCGTCCAGTCCCCTGAAAAGAAAAACAAATTAAAAATCCCTTGACGGATGGTACAGACGACAGCAGGCCACGGTATGGAAATGGTTCGACTATCGTTATAGTTATATGGTACAGACCTACCCTATGTTTAAAATTGGTACAAACGACAGCAGGTCTACGTATACGAATCTGTCAAATTTTGCCAATAGACCATTAACCTTCCCCTGTTGTGATAAGATTGAAAATCGATTGCGGAAATTTGACAGATTGCGGTAACTTGATGTGCTGTCGTCTGTACTTTTTCGTTCGCATGACACTAGCAGTGTTCCGTGGTGTTGGCTGTTTCCCTAGAGTACCTACTCTTTTCGCACATTTGGTTAAAAAGGCTACTTTTCGTAAATGAGCTTTCTTACACTGAAATATTTTTTTTGTAGTTCATAAAATTAGCGCGATTAACCAAACATACAAAAAACTCTTCAGCTTTACTCTTTAACCCACTAGCTAACGCCAGCGGCTTCACCCGCGTCCCGTGGGTACTATACTAGTACCTGGATAAAAAGTAACTTTCACCGAAAAATAGAAAGATTTTTTTAAATTGGACCAGTAGTTTGGCGTTTTTTGCTCGATATTAGGTAACTAGCTTCCGCCAGCGGTTTCACCCGCTTTCCCGTGGGAACTACTGCGCGCACCGGATAAAAAGTAGCCTATAACCTTCCTTTATAAATGGGCTATCTAACACTGAAAGAATTTTTCAAATCGGGCCAGTAGTTCCTGAGATTAGCGCGTTCAAACAAACAAACAAACTCTTCAGCTTTATAATATTAGTATAGATAACGGTACGGAAATCTTCGTGCACTCTGACACTTATACGGTTTTTGACTAAAATTTTGCAACTAAATCCATACACCTGCTAAGTACTTACAAGTGAATGGTGTTTTAAACAGACCCTGGACGATACACTTGGCCAAATCCAGGGTGGTGGTAACCAAACAGCCTATGTTCTCCCACGGCAGACTCATGCTGGTGTCGGCTCCTATAGCACCTGTGAAAAAGTTCTATTATGTTGAGTGTCCCTCGAAATATGGATCAAATGGTACAGGGTTATAGAGAAATATTTGCCAATTTTTTGATTTCAGAATGTCTAAATTTTTTTACGGTTGTACGATATGGGGTCATTAATTCACTAGCAATTTGCCATCGTTCCTATCTTAGCCGTATAATAGGGTTAAGTGTAATGGTGGATCCGTTGTGTTCAGACAATGTATTACACTACAAAATTGCGAACTTTTAAAAGTTGGTAGTGCATTAATGACCGCGACTGCACATGTAAAATTGATGAAAATTAGCCATGATTTTTGCAAGTCATTTCCAACTGGTTCTTTTGATAAAAGTTTAAAGTAATAAATAATTGGACGAATTATAATTACGCACCTAGCAACGGCCTTAATTCTTTAGGCTGTTTGCACACCATGTAATCCACCACGGAGTCCAATATACAGACTTGCTCTGTTTGCGCTGAAAAAATACATAAAAATAACTATTAATATTACCATTCATATTACCATACCGCTTGAGTATGTCCTCATTTATACATAAAACAAAATAATGTATAAATTTTACATTATTTAATTTCAAAACGAAAAATCTAAGATATTACACAAACTAATGTAAACATATTAGATCAATATTTACTACGGCAACAAAAACATCGAAATCGACAACCTCCTTTTTAGGAAGTCGGTTAAAAAAACTACACACATCAAAAGTGTCTAGGGATCAAGCATTTTTATGCGGATTTCTTGAGATTGAGATGTGGCTTTGTAATAAATTTATGATTTTATAAATTCATATGGATCCTTTTTGGTGCATTTCATAATTTGAATCAGGAACTGTGAATCAAATTCGAGTAAAAGATGAAAATCAGCTGTCAATATTTTCCCTATAAAAACATACAACGCATTGAAGACATTATTAGTGCTACTGTTTCCCTACTACTGATTAAAACCAACGTTATTATGGAGCGGCGACGTCATTTAAGCAGGGAAGAAATGCTCAGAGCCGTGGGAATGATAGAAGCTGGTTCCCGGCAACGTACTGTGGCTTTAGCTCTGAATACAAGTCAGAGTGTTATCAGTCGACTTTGGACACGTTACCGAAGCACTGGTACCGTGGCTGAGCGCCATGGATACAGAGAAGAGCTCTGCCGAATATGGAGGGTATCCAGTCGCAAGAGACCTTTTTTAGGGTTCCGTAGCCGAATGGCAAAAAAACGGAACCCTTATAGATTCGTCATGTC
>NWSH02000150.1:5349216-5364512 GCA_002382865.2 Heliothis virescens
AAGGGAGATACTGACTTTATCTTCTGACTTCACTGTGGGGTGAGCTGGCATTGGTGTTGCATCATATTGTCGGTACAAAGTTCACACTACGGTGCACTAATAATGTCCACGCAATTCACGCAAAACGTGTATAACTTGCGTTCGGTCACCATTTAGGATTCGAGTTGTGGGGTGAATCCTAATTTGAGTTCTGCCTCTTCTGGTTGATGGTTCAGGGTTGAGTGAAACGACGGTGTTCGGATACCGGATATATTTCGCGTAAACCCCTGAGAGAACCTTTCACTCGGACCAGTGCGCGAGTAACTGCCCGTTCCGTGCATTACTTCACGCTCACATACGATTTTGCTTACCTTGCACTCTGCATTCGTACTTACATGTGTCCCTACAACACTATATCACTAGTACTTACGCTAACACATGAGCAATATGCTTTCAGCTATATGCATCCAGTTTCTTGTTTCACAATATTTTTGAAGTGAAAACTTCTTTAGCGGCGTTGAGCACTTTTTGTATGGGGAAAAATATATAAACTCGCGACAGGTATCACGTGACCGAAATGTGAAACCGAAATCGTGAAACCCAAATCGTGATACCCGAAATCGTGAAACCCCGAAATTCTATAGAAATTCCGTAAGTACAGGTCGGTAAGATATTTTATGACGTTTCAAACATGTGAAATTTGACAATAGTGTCAGGCTTAGTAATTATCATTTAAATCATAGATGGAGTTTGGGTTTTTATTTTTATAAAATGAAAATGGTGCCGGAGTATCTTTTAGGTTAGCATCCAGGCCACAGCAATAAATCAATAAACTCAAAATATATATTTGAATAATTTTAGCTCAACCAGAACCCTCAAAATCGAGGAAAGACATGTGAGAAAAAATGTGTTGCGCCATCTATAATTTTTCAAAGTCAAGTAGTTAGTCAAGTATGAAAGTACGAGTATAGTTTTTATTCTTCAAAATCATAGATGGAGTCGTGCTTAAATTTTGATTATATTTAATCGTGTTGGGGTATACCTTCCAGTACAGTCATAGGGACAAAAGTTTTTTTTGAGAAACTCTCAATATCGAGAGCAAGTGATGACAGTAAAAAGTAGTTGTGCTCTTTCTTCATTCCATAATCTCAAAAAAATATTAAAAACGCATAAAGTTAATATTCATGTTTTCACTTCTGCCAGCACTCCCGGAGTGCAAACCGGTATTTTTTTTAGGTATGAAATGACCCCTCCCGATGTGGGTGACAGCGTGAGGGAGTGTCAGATTTTTACTGACTAAAACCCTCCGTGTTCCTTCGGGAGCCCTTTGTGTATCAGGGCCGCGGTAACTAGCGCGAACAATCCCGCAGCTCCGGCTACAATATGTCTGCAATATTGATACTATACGATTTTTAAATGTATTTTACTCCATACATAAATACTGGCGGAGATGTAACAGATTATTTACCACCCGCTACGAAGGACTACATAAAACACATAGGAAGTGGTGAAGAACGGGCGATTTGGGAGTCTTTTGTAAAGGTTTACGTTTACGTTCAAAAAGTGCTGTTTTGCAGCCAAGTTTGAATAAATGATTTTAAGTTTGAGATATAAACGGCCACTTTCACATGTTCCAGATAAAATTTTAGACAGCTGTCTGACATGCCATAGAAAAGTTGTCAAAATTAAAAATATTTCTATAGCACTATTGGTCAGATTGCTACATATGGTCTTACTACAAACCGGCCAAGTGCGAGTCGGACTCGCGCATGAAGAGTTCCGTTCCATTATCTATGAAAAATAAACCTTCCTACTACCTACAACAGACACGACAAACAGACAGACATGACGAATCTATAAGGGTTCCGTTTTTTGCCATTCGGCTACGGAACCCTAAAAAGTTAATCATGTGCTTTAGAAAATTCTCCATACAAAATATTCTTAAACACATGACGAACGCCTGTTTAACTTTTTTGTAGTAAGACCCATAAAGTTTATCTGGAACCTGTGACCCGAAAATGTGTTTGTTATGGCATTATAAATGAAATGTGTTGAAGGGAACCGCCACCGCGAGGTACGGTACGCAGCGCTCCGCAGACTCCGTCACTGGGTGAAAGAGAACGGATTGATATGTCACACAGTCTTGGTAAGCATTACACATCATTGTATTTTCTTATTGAGTGAGCTGCAAGATTAATCACCTAATCTGCCTTACGGCCTCTTATATGAAATTATTGTATCGCCGTCCAGTATTTAAAACCTGTATAATGCGCTTCTGGATAAAGACTAGTTGCCATTTGACCCGTGACACGTGGGAACTACTCCGCGCAACCGGGTAAAAAGTAGCTTATAACCTTAACCTTATTCCTCGATAAATGGAGTATCTAGCACTAAGATAATTTTTAAAATCGGACCAGTAATTCCTGAGATAAGCGCGTCCAAACAAACTCTTCCTTACAATATTTGTTAAGATTAGGTAAATGGACACATTGCTCGTATGAATTTTCTTGGCGATCTCTTGATTTCTTTGTGGAAATAGTGATACTGAAAAATGGATTAATAATGATGTGAAATTGATTTTCTAGGTATGGAAAGTATGGGGGGTGATGCTAGAAACTTCCATCAAAATCAACGACCCACTACCAGTGAGTATACTTATTGCTTGCTTATTTTGTACCAATTTATAAGGTTAAAAGAATGAAAGAAAATTGGAGATTTTACCTACTCCTTCTATAAATCTATCTGCATCGCAATATTTATTACTTTCTTATATCTCTGTTTCCTTTATATTATCGTTTAAATTTAAATTTAATTCCAAAATATTTCTTTATTTCTTGGTGACTATACCGTTGGGCAGTGCAGGTTGTACAGGTTTTTACAAAAATACCCAAAGATAAATTATTTGGGGGAATGACCTTAAATGACCGTTGATATTTAGTCAGGATTGATAATGTCCGGAAGTAGTGTTATTATAAAGTAATTTTAGGTAAAACTCATTCTTATTATAAGAATTTATACAAATATGAGTTTCTAAAATCAGTTCTTTAAAAATCACTATTACCGCAGATAAATGATCTAAATTAAATATGACGTAGGTATCTAAAGCATAGGTGTTTGCTTATGCTTGCTTTAAAGTAAGCTTCGATATTACGATTAGGCTTCGCTTACCCGTAGTACCTTATTTGAAACTTCTTCTAGGTAAAACTCGCTTAAAGAAATATTATTAAAATTTAAGTAAGGGAGCTGAGCATTATTCATTTCTAAATTAAAACTGTTATCATGATAAAATTAATTGATAATTGGTTGATTGATATATTTTATTTATTGGTTAACCTCTTCAGGCAGCGTGAGTTTAAGTTTATTTACATTTATAGTGTACTTTGTTACGTTTTATGTACCAATTTTAAACTAAGGTAGGTTGCACCATTGAACTATAACGATAACCGAACCATTTTCAGTGACTAATGGGTTGTTATTTTTATAATTAAAGAGTGCAGTCCATCGTAAGGGTCGATTTTCTTCGGCTAACTTTTATCTCAAGAAAAATAAATAAATAAGAACTTAAAATATATACATAGGTATTTTGAATAGAAAAACATTATTTATTTTTCAGATGAAAGTTATCTGACCATTGAAAAACTGCCCTTATGAAATAATGAGTATTTTTTTTGAACAAAATAAAATGCCTTGTTATAATATTATCCGTGTTTATGTCCAGTGGGCATAGACAACCGTAGCCTCCGCAGCGACCTGTTGTACGCGGCGGATTCCGTCACCAACGCCATGTCGACACTCGTCAGAGAGCTCAACTCGGGTTAGTGAGGGACACGATTTGTTCCGAATTCTCATTATGTTAATACCTACGCCTGCTATAAATCCTGAAAAGTAAAATATATAAATGAATTTAATAATTTGTACTCACTTTTGTAATTATCTAACAAATACATAAATCAATTTGTGCTCAATTTTGTAAGGTTTTACTAATTGCTCAAAATTATTTTTGTCATATGGCAAGAATTTGCAAGATTATAAGGTGGATTAAAACTATTAAGTTACTTGAGCCACCTGTGTCTTAAGGAAACTGCCTCCCGCGTAGAGACAAAAAGTACTGCCAAGTTACATCAAAATCCGCCTAGTAGTTTTATAATACACCCTTAAAAACTTTCGTATTTATAAATATTAGTAAGATAACGTATCTTTAATGTATCGATGTTTTTTTTATCTAATATTGTCGACCTAAGTTTACTCGAGACCCGATTAACTTGGAAAAATATTATTTTATATAGAAAATAAGTACTTACAACTTAAAACTTTTCAAGGCTATGGTGTTGACATTGTGAAAATTCCAAGTTTTTATTTCTCTTGTTTCAGTCGGAACATTCTTTGTCATTTGATATATCTATAAATAAATAGTTGACTTTGAATATCGGTCTGTCATGAAGCATTGGGCATGCTTGTATGTTTCTTCGAGTTTTAATAATGATCGGGCTTGGCAGTTGCGATTTACAGTTGTTTTGGAAAAGTGGCAATATATATAGTCCATACATATGTTGTACTTTTTACAAGAGCACATAAGCAGTATTCTAGATTGTTATCAAGGTGACAAATATAATACCTACACGTAGAGTTAATAAAACTTGTAATTATGTTATTTATAATTTTAAAAAAATATTACAAAATGATAATGGATAGCTGGAAAAACTTTTCGTACCTACATATTCACATCGTTGCATTGGTGGTTTATATAGGGCGTTTACAAAATTTTGTGACAATGTTTCACTTCAAAAACTAATAAAATCTGCTGTATACAAATATGAGTATTTTTGCTCAAAAAGATAATTTGATAATTATAATAACGCCAATCGCAACTGCTTCACCCCCGTCCAATAAAACTAGCAGATACATAAACAACTTATATTCTCTTGCACCGTTTCCTAGTAGATGTTACAACTATACATGTTTTGCAGAAGGCTCCGATACGGAAGATACCGTAAAGGGTGACAGCAGAAAGCAAAGAGGTAAGATATCTTCGTCATAGACAATCACCATAGAGAAAAATGCACCTTTTTGGAGTTCTTTTTTTAATCTACACTGCTCGGCTCCCTTTTTAGTGTTGTGTGTAGTGTTTTTTGTCGTGATTTTAACATAGTTATTGATTTTTTGTGGTGTTAGTGTGGTAACACTGCATGGTTGTATAATTGGATATAGGTAGTTATTGCTTAGGGAAATGTATTTGATTGATGTTTCTGTTTTAGTTGGTTAAAGGAATGATGGCATATTATTCGGACGATAGGTCTTTGTAAGTTGAACGTTGTTTCTTGTAAGTCATGCATGGGATACAAGGTAAGTGCGCAATGGGTGCGAATTTCGACTGGTTACGCGACTTTTTTTTCTGGAAGTAAATCTTGTTTCAGATAAATTTATATTTGGCCGAAATACTCTTTAAGAATAATGTATTTTTGTTTCCTATTGACACTACCACTTTTCGTTTCACCTTTATCAGTTTCTATTGCAAGATAAATAAATTGATGCTGTTAAAAGCGCAACTAAAACTTTTGCAATTACTGGCTTTTGCACTGTCGCCCTTTAGATAATGATATAGTTTTCTCTTAGCAATATGTTTTATAATATTATCTAGATATCCATTTCCAATCTCATTACATGTAGACTTTAATCCTGGCCTAAAATAATATATAACTTTTATGTGATGCCACATAGTGCATGTTATTTTCTTATTTTTTACTGTATTGTATATAATATAACTGTTTTTTGTATACTTTGTATACTGGTAAAGTGAAAAAAATATATAGCGACCGGACTGCCTCATTTTTAAGAGAAATATTTTGTCTCAACACTGTTCCTAAAAAATATATATCGTCATTTACGAAGACATGGGTACCTACAGCACTATTTCTAGTCATTCAAATATTACCTGTGTATATATCTGTAGGCCAGTAACTCATAACACAGAAATAAGGAATAATGCTTTTGGATTTTGTCTCAAAATCCTTCAACTATGATGATCAACAATTGAAGGATAAATTGAAAGCATTAAAATATAAGTATCCTAAATAAGACCCGGATACTACTGAGTAAGCGCTTAAGCTTAAGCGGAGACGAGATATTTCAACAACGAAATAGATTGTATCTGAATCTCCAAAAAATATTACTAATTTGTGATTTTGTACTATATTATATTTTCTCTCAAGAAAAAACATTTTTGAGTGTTTTATACGATACACATTTTTGGAAAACTAGTGTTGAGGATATAATGACGCAAAGTAAAAAAAAAATATTTTTAGAGATTTCTCGTCTCCGCTTTAGTGGTGTCTGGGCGTCAGACTGAACATCGTTGACTGTTGATAGATTTCGAAGAAGACGATGACAGCGACGAGCCGATGCCGCGGCCGCAGCCACCGCGACACTACTTACACGATAACAACGTACAGGTAATTTATATAAAATAAAAAATACTTCTTCTTTCCTTCCATAAAAGAGTAATGATTAGTTTTTTTTGGACTACAAATATATTTTTTTGTTTTTGTGAAGCTTTCAGACTTATTTGCAAGATTATAAAAAAATATAATATAAGTGTTAAAATTATACTTTTAATATTGTATTTTATTTCATTTCAATAATTTTATTTCGGGTTTTTTCAAATTCGGTGTTTTATATCAGCGCTGTAGCGGTGCGTTGTCGTTCAACGTACGAAGATTCATTTGTTTTAATACAAAACTCGCGTTGCGGCAACCGTGCATCTTTTCGAGCGCTTTTGGTACCGACGAAAACGTTCAGTTTGAAAGACCCCTTACAATATGAATATTGGCACCATTTTTTTTTGTTTTTGCTTGAGTTTTGTTTCTTTGCCTTTGTTTTGTTAGAGATTATTTATTTTATTTCAGAATATAACGCCCAGTGTTGAAATGAGATCATAAGCTAGCTTGAGGTTCGTTTTATTTGTTTTTTTTTTATTATTTTATGTTATGCCTTTAGTTTTATTTTTACGTGAGTTTTCTTTCTGTTTTTGTTCAATAATTTGTAAGTACAGTAAGTATTCCATCTCCTATTCCAGGGTCTGATCTAAGTCCCTGTAAAATTTCATCAATATTGATGCTGCGGCTAAAACTTTTAACTGCCATTGTCTTAATTTTAAGTCATTATTACAATTATTACTTCCCACATCCCATGGTAGCTACGCCACGCAACCGCATAAAAAGTAGCCTACAGTCTTCCTCGATAAATGAGCTAACTAACATTGAAACAATTTTTCAAATCGGTCCAGTTGTTACTGCATAAAGAAATGTCTGGTCTTTATAATATTAATATTGGCAGATAAAGCTTTCTTCCACAATATTAGTTAATTAGCAATAATATTTCAGGACACGCCCCCGCCGCTGCCCGCGCGCACCGGCCACTACTACCCTCGCACATAGCTACATAACTAACGTATGTACTATATTATATACAATATAACTTACATAGATATAATCCTACTATATACAGACAAACTTTGTTCACTATCATATATACTTTACCTACTTTAAAAATGCGATATTTCTTACGTTCTGTTTTTTGCCATGACAATTTGGTACCATGTCAAAAATGTGACAATTATCCACGATCAATAATAGACTGGCACCTAGGATTGTGTGTTGTCCTTGTCTAAACGCATGGGTGTGAAAGACAAAGATATACTCGTTATTATATATAGAAAGAAAGGATGGCAAAATTATCGATGACGTTACTTATTTTAAAGTTGACTTAATCATAGTCTAATTATTACTGACCAGTCTATTATTGATCGTGTTGCAATGTCCTGGTTGGCTACATGTTAATTACTTGAAAGACGAAACTTAGAAGCATTGATGGCTTAAAATTTAAAAATATACTTTTGAGTAATTTTGCTGTCAAAAAAGTCAATGCAGAAATGGACTGTATTTCCCGCTTACCTATTATATACCCATTGGTATCTTAAAAATATTATTTCAAACGAGATATTCAAACAAATGTACGAATATTAATTTAGAATTTTCAAGAACAAACAGTATGTATTTTTTTGGTCTTACAAACAATGTCTGTGTTATGTATTAGTCAACAAATACATAGAATCCAGCTAATATTGAATATCTGTGATTCACAAAAATAATAAAAACTATTCAAATTCCTCTAAAAGCCGAACTTTTTCTAAGCAGGCATGAAGATCATAATTTCTCAGCAAACTACACAAATGTTGACTTAGTAACATAATTATTTGACTAGGCTGTTGGTTTACAAGTAAAACACAACCTCTTAATGGGAAATTAATATTTAATTAATTAGATAAATATTAATTTTAAACACAGCACAGACATTGTACCGCTATGCCATTAAAATACCTAAATGTATTAACATAATATTATATGTTTTACCGAAGCTGTCTATGAATATAGAATTTTGGAATTGTATTATTTCTGTATATAGATTCGTTTTTAAGTTGTATGTATGTGTTCTGCTTATTGTCTAGTCCAAAAGCTATGAAATTCGTTTTTAAATTTTATCGTAAGTGCAGAATTTTAACAACTTTTCATTAACTTTCTTATGTAATACCTACTTATGATTGGTATATTTTCCGGGTGGGTCTTTTAATATGGATAAAATAACTCGTACTTTGACACAGTAAAAACATGACTACTTCAATACTTAGTTCACTAAATTGCCCTTATTATCCAGGAAAAAAAATAACATTTTAAAAGTCACCCACTTTGTTGAAAATATACTTACCGAATCTTAATCTCTAACATATATTCTTGTTAGAAGCGCTGACACTAATACTATGACTGTAACGCATATAATTTGAGATATATACACCTATATACATATAAAATATTTCCTTTCCTGTCTTCCATGCGTCAATTCCTTCCAATATTATGTACAAACATGTCAATTGATACTTCCTTTTAACTCCTTATTCATTTGTGTAGTCTTTTATATTCGTTTGGTTACAAGTATGAATGATTATAATCATACAAAAGGGAATGTTAGAATAGGTATATATCCGATAGTTTTTTTTGACTCACTTTTTATCGGTAAATCATCAGTACTTCAAAAATCTCTGGCATTGGAAAAATAAAAATATATACGTCAAAATATATAACATCATCCTAAATTGCATGGAATTTAAATAAAGAAACGATCTGATCAATAATATAAATTCTTAATTTACTTTTGGTATTAAATATGCACTTTAAAAACGATATATAATTTTAAAATCATTCATACTTGTAAATTACGAAGTAATTTTAGCAATACATATGAAATTCTTTAATGTGCCCCAAAAATTGTAAAGCGATTAATTTATATTTCACTACTATGACTTTTCTTCGATCTATCTTGAACTTTACTACAAAAAAATATTTCCAATTGCGTGCTATGAATCCAGCCTTTTATAAAACCAGTAACATTCCTTTGCATTTAAAAGAATATTGTCTGAATATGGCAGCTATGTTTCGCATTTTAAGCTTTTACAGTAATTTTATTAATTCACTGCAATTTTAAAATAATAAGGCTTCTTTTTTTATTTTAATAATAGCTCTTCGTTTTGTTATTAATCAAAAAGCTATTTTAATCCTTATCGCGTTAGAAATTAAGTTTATATTTGCTTAAATATTAACAAGTACTTAGTTTTTATTATATAATTTGCTCATACATCACTCATTGAAGACTGACGCATATATTGAATATGTCTCACCGAATATATAAGCCAAAATTGCTACGAACCAAAATGTTTCATACGTAGGTTGTTTTTTTATATGGCAGCTTTTATTTTTATTAATTTTAGGTCTTGTAACATTGATATTTAGGATTTTTTGACAGATTAAAAATCAAATATTGCTACTTAATCATTTTTGTACTTACACGAAGATTTTTTTATCGTTTATAAATAAATTTTCAATATTTAAAATAATTGAAGTTATGAATGTACTTATGCAAAAAATAATTTCGTCATTAAAGTCTTAAATATCGATGGTTTTTTTTTACATTGCGTTTCCACGCTTTTAGGTTTAATTTATATAATTATATAGTGTTATGTTTATAAACCTATCCACTCATTGCTCATTTCACACATTCTGCAGACCCGAATATCACTAAAGACAGCGAAATTGTATAAAAAAACTTTTATTTCAATTGGATTTTCGGGTATATTTATAACTTAGGCTAAGCATCAGCATATCATTTTACTTTTTTATATATAAATACGTTATATAAGTGCAATATATTGTTATGCGGTCCGAGAATGGAATCTTGCCGGATTGTGATCGATTTGTTTTACTTTTTAATATTATATTAAGTTTTATAAGATCTGTTATTTCGAGAAAATTATGCGGCAACTATTTTTTTAATTTTTAATCATCAATCCAAAGCATATTATTAGATATAGGTATAGTTTGTAAGTGAGTACTTATAAAAGTCAAACAAATAGAGAATATCCATACTTATTGTATTTAAGGGCGAATTTCGTTTAATGTTATGTAAGTGAATAAATTCGACTACAGTTTTACTGCATATATTTTTCGAATTTCATCCATATTGATTTCATGCGATTTTCGACCTTATTCCTTCAAGATTTAGTCAGTAAACCCAAACTAAATAATGATGAAGTAAGGTGATAACATTTAGATACATTAAGTACGTTTCATTGTTCAAAATATTTTGTTTTAGTATGCTAAGTCCTCCCCTCCCTTCCCTCCCAAACTTGAAGACGTGATAATTGTAAAGTGATCAGGAATAATAAATATAATGACAGTTTTATAATAGAATTATGCTTATTGTCACCTGTATTGAATTGAACTAATATATGAAACTTAGGATTTTTTTTATTTAGTGAAGGACTACCTAGTCCACCAATCTAGTTGTTTTTTTATGTAAAAAAAATGCAAATATGAGTAACAATCATATTTTTCTTAAATAATAGTTAAGAAAACCTTCTAAAACTTCAATTTAGTCAATTAAATGCATAATACTAGTTACTATAGTTTTTTGTTTCGTTCAGAAAGTTCAATTCATTGACAGGTGAAATAAAGCATAGTTGTGACAAATGTAAATGGAACATTCAAACTAAAGTTACATAAGTACATAATAATCTTTTATACTATGCGTATTATACATTTTGTAATAGCGTAGGTCCGTAGCTGTATGTTAACGTCTTAAGATATATTATTGAATAATGTGTACTAAATTAATGTGCTGGATCTTTGCCCGGTGCGTTATAAAGAGGTATAGTCGACATTTTGTGTGAATTAAATACTCCGTATATTTCTATCCATACAATTTTGCTGGTGTTTAGCATTGCTTGCATAAGTAAATACTGTAATACGAAAATTATGCATATGCAATGATAACATTTTTTAAGAATTTCTTTAATATAACAATATATTATTATATATAATGCAGCATGATGTTAAATTATACCTCTATAACTAATTATCGTACTGAGCAAAGATTCAGCAGAGTATCATCTATTTATGTATGTATTATCTATTTATAGGAGAAAGCACAAATTTCAGATATAAATGACACTCATTTTCTATAATAACTATACTTATCGTGATCGTCGTTTTATATATAAAGAAATAACTTCCATTTTTTATCAATGTCGTATACGTTAGAACACAGAATCATTATGTACTATGTATGTAATATATAACCAAAATAATCGAGTGTCTTGTATAACTATCTTCGGACTGTTGAAGAAAGGTAGTCTTGCTTTGTACTTATGTTTGAAAATATCTTAAATGACGCTAATGAAACTATTTTTCAATTTTCAACTTCGTTAAAGTTATATACTGTAGCGCTGTGGTTAAAACGTGGATCTTTCCAGAACTATATTTGACATTGACATAAGGCCAGGCAGGCAAAGACATTGATGATTATTCCTATGAAGGACGAAAAAGGTTGTGAACTCAACGAACGCAATAGCTTGAATTTTGAGAGTTTATCCGCGAAGCATAATATTTATATAGAGTTGGTTGGATTGTATTTAATATGCAAAGTAAGACTGTCTTTCAGGCGAGGCTTATATGTACTTACACATGATATTGTAAGAACTTTATCATTGCAATTGTAAACATTCCATTGCTTGTGAATTTGTTGTTTTATTTATTTACTAACTACCCTAAACCGTTTAATCGTAGCCTTGCGAAAACCACATATATTTTTATATATTATATTTCAATTGGATAGGCAAATAATTATTTAGATATCGTAAAAAATAAGATTTAAGGTCATTGCTACCAAAACTCCTCTAAGCGAACTTTATGTTAATCAGAAGGTAGGTATTTAAAATACCTTAAGACTATTCAACAGTTATAATAAAAACCAGTATGACGCAACGGCCTACATACCTTAAAAATCCCAGAAGAAAGTAACTTTTAAAATAAACGAGGTAACCAACCGCAAAAAGAAACAACATTATTTACATAAAATACTAATTTATTTGTAAGTAACAAAAATATTATACATAACTCGAGATGCCATTGTCACAGATACCTACAAAATGGCGATATTTAAGAAATATATGTATAAAGGTACTAAATATACATAGGTAGGACGATCAAATGAAGCATGTTCCCATTTTGAATGTCCTGAATCTATTAATAAGAAATGGCACAAATTATGAAGTGATTTACACTCACACCCGAACCGAATACATATAATTGTTATATCTTCTTATCCATAAGAAACAATTATACACTTCTTTATATCTTGAGTTCAACTTCTTATATAAATTATACCTAAACTTATAACAATATATTATAAAAATAGGTAGTCTTGTTATAAAATAAAGCCTATAAAAATTTGAGGATTCAATGTGCCTCAGTCAGAAAATTCAAACATGTTTAAATATTCTGCTTTTATTTACTCTCACAAATTAAATACTACACATTATAACCTGCGAAATCATTTTATAGAATAAAGCTTAAAGTAGTAAAGATGGCGACTTAATAAAAATATTCAGGCCACTAATAATAACGATACATTAAAGCCTATGGCCTCAATAACAGACAACTTAATAGACACCAAGAAACTCTAAACTATAGGTACCTACTTCACGTAGCTGAGTATTTGTACAAGCTCACTCATATATTCAAATAAATTATTGTATTACATTATTCTACTTCCTAAACTACAAGTCTTAACGAACTAAACGTTAGTAGGTTAGCAGACATAGCCTGAGATAGCGAGCCTGACCGCCGGATTATTGAGCCCAAGTATAGGAAAAACCCAGCGACGATAGACATCGGCTCTTGACATACAAAAACCCGAGTGAGCTTGTATTCAAACGCCTAAACTAAATCTACAACTAACTACACAATTAAGTGCAAAATATCACTGTTAAGCCATTCTAACGAACGAGCAATCAATACTTTGACAACGGCTCCTAACCTCAAAATTTTCCGCCATGACAGATGACGTCATAGCCTACAGTTTTGTGACGTCAGCTTCGCAGTCTTTTTCTTTGCTCTTTATTTTGGTGTTCTTGCCTCCGATTTCCGCGTAGATTTCGTCAAGGGACCGCATCTTGGTTTCTGGGACGACGCAGGCGATGTAAATGGTGCTGACGAGGCAGACGCCGGCGAATAGCCAGAAGATGAGGTAAAGGCCCACTGAGGCCGCTATTGGTTGGAACACTCGGAGTTCCACCGACATGAGACCGCAAGCGAAGGCGATTACTATCGCTGTCACTGTGCCACGGAGCTGCAAATTAAATTAATTTATTAGTAATTTTCATCAATATCTCAAATATGTTGGAATTAAATTACAGTATGAAGGGAAAGATACAACGTTGTAAGTTGGAGTCCTATCTGACCTCAACCCAGTTATCTGGAAAACTCTGACTGATAAACTTTGTTGGCTATATATTCCAGCTCCATACAAAAGTTAATTTAAAATCTATGACTCACAAAAAAACGGTGTTAGTCTAGAATTCTGAAATTCACTTAGATCATATCAGCCTACTGCCTAACTGCTGAACGTAGGCTTTCCCCAATGAGCGCTAACCATCCTGGCCTTAGGCAGTATCCAAAGGTTCTTTATTGAAACTTTAAGAAGTCACTACGCACCTGGAACGAAAACATCTCAGTCATAATAACGAAGGGCACGGGCTGCAGCCCCGCCGCGTCGCAGTAGATGCACAGGCAGAGCGCGACTATGGGCAGCCAGGAGGCTGTCTCCGTGGTAGCGCCCACGTGCGCGTAGAACCACGCGCCCAGCGCGCACATGGCTATGCCTGATACTAGGCAGGTTGTGCCCAGGAGTGGCTGCGAGGAGAAATAATAGATTAATGGGAGCTATAGGAAAACTGTACAAAGCTGCTGTAATGCCGGATATTGAAGGGTGAATAGCTACTGCCTTGTTCTTTTAAAAAGAAAACTTGTCTTAATCTTTCAGGAGGACGATGCGGAAAAACGACCAGCTTTTCATAGCACTTAGGTATAATAACGAATGAACACTCTCATAAGTGCTCATGTCACCTAAAAATGGTTCATATATCACCACCGTAGAGCCAATATATGAAGTTACAATCGCAAACATGGAGATCTCACTTCATTTTAACGTATTCATCACGCGTCGTTCAGACATAATCTCAATTTAATCAGTCACCATTCACCACAATGCTCCAGCAAAATCTAAAGACCCAAAAGACCCTCACCTTCCTCCCAGTCCTCTCCACCAAACTCGAAGCAGTGCAGGAGCCCACGAACTGGACCAGCCCCAACACGGCAGCCTGTTGGTTGGCAGTGAGTATACACCCCCCAGCACTGGCCTTGCTGAAGATGAGCGACGCGAAGTGCAACACGGCCAGGCAGCCGCAGAGTTCACGAGCCACGGTGATAATGAGGACGATGCGGAAAGCACGGAAGGTGCTGCGGTCCGTAACTGGGGGAAAATAGGTTTGTTATAGTAAGATGCAGTATGGAAACTTGTCTTTACGTGGTTATGTATGTTCCTTGTAAAAAATATCGTAGCTTAGAGAAATACGGTGATTTTGCTTATTTTTACCTACTTGGGGGATGTTCTGGAAGCGATTGTGTTGCTACCCAGGTCAAATAGATGATGATGATGATGGCCTCCTAGCCGATTATCGGCCACGGCGGCTGTTCTCATATAAGGAGATCAGCCAGCTGCGCAGGACATATTATAGTGCACAAGCATTTGCGCAGATACAGGTGCACTCCCTATTCCCTCACTCTCATAACCCGATGGGACGGCAATCCGACACGACCGGTGAGAGATCAGGCGCAGGACCGACATTAACGTGCTCTCCGATGCACGGGTGT
>NWSH02000150.1:5364537-5390797 GCA_002382865.2 Heliothis virescens
AGTATTCATTGATTTATTAGTATATCTTGATTTTATAAGATGAAAAGCTATCAAATTGTCAGATGATAAGATGACACTCATTGTTACCTATATATAAAGCTAGTACTTATCGTAAAAGATCGTCGTTTATCACTATACACCAAGAACAATACGACTTCCTTGTTTCTATCAATGTCGTAAGATAGCGATTTATGAAAACAGAATACATTGACTGGATGTATGGAATATATATACCAAATATAAGTCGATGGTGTCTTGTATACTATCTTCGACTGGTGAGAAAGGTAGTCTTGCTCTTTAGTATGTATGTTTGAATATCTTAATGAGCTAAATGAATATTTTCAATTTTCAAGCTTCGTTAAGTTATAGGGTAGCGAGGCGCTTGTGGTAAAACGTGGATTTTCCAGAAACTGATTGACTTGACATTGACGATTAATGATCTAGGCAGGTCCATGGCAAGAGACATTGATGAATGAGGTAGTTCCTTATGAAGGACGAGACAAAGGTGGTGTGAATCAACCACGCAATAGCCCTTGAACTTTTGCAGAGTTTTATGCCGCAAGCATACTATTATATGGTTGGTTGGATTGTATTTAATTCATGGCTGAATACGTGTAAGGAGGCTGTCTTTAATTCAAGAGTCGGGGAGAGAGATTAATAAGCCGTGATTTACCACTGGATGGGAAGATTGTAGGGGTAATGCTATATGGCAATTGTAAAGCATGTAGCTCCATTGCCTGTTGAATGTTTGGTGGTATTTAATTTAATTACTAACTACCCTAAAACCGTTTAATCGTAGGCTGTGTGAAAGAACCGAACATGATATTCTTTATCTTAGTAGTTGAGATTTCATGGATATTGGATAATGGCAGTAATATGTATTTAGATAGTCAGTAAGAAAATAAGATGTTAAGTAATGCCTACCGAAAAACTCCTTAAGCGAGATCTTTATGTTGATCAGAAGGTTAGGTGACGTGTGAACAAATACGCTTAAGATAATTCAGCAGTTATTAGATAAACGCAACCAGTATGGACGCAAGCGGCCCTACATAATTTTGTAGAAAGGTCCCTGATAACAGTAATCGTTTTCAAAATTAGAAAGAGGGTTATCATCGCGGAAAAGAAACAACATTGATTGGACATCAAAGTACAAGTTATTCGTTGGTAGATATAAAAACAATTATACATATAACTCTTTAGATCGCCCATTGAATCACTAGATAGTCCTGAGCTAAAAGTGGCGACGATATGGCTTGAGAAGAGTGGAATATGACCTCTTTGGTAGTAGGCATAGAAGACGACAAGTGAGTGACAGATAGTAGACGATGGCTTAGTGACTGAAATCAATAATGCACAGCATATGTTTCGCATATAGTTCGAGATGTGTCACGTGGATTTTGCTATTAATAGCGAAGACGAGATATCAGGTGACATATTTATTGCGAAGTTCGATTTGCTTACACACTCTCACCCGAACCGATAACAATATGAATTGTTAAACAACACATATATAATATAAGAAATATAATAAAAAATATAAAAAATATATAAATGAAGAATAATCAAAATTACTATATAAATAATAAATAAATAACAAATTAAATAACAATATAAAATAAAAATAAAATAGTATGTAGGCAATCGATTATAAAATATTACGACTAAGTAAAGAATAAGAAGTAATATGAAAGGCATGATGATCTACTGGTCATTATACGAGTATCAGTAAAATAGGATACGATCGTCTCTACATTATACGCTCTTTATTCTACACTAATGACCTACACATATAGGACCTGCGAAATCAGGCTTTCATATGTATATTGTCATTATAGCGTAGTAAATGATGCTACTTAATAAAATATATCATTGCATCTAATTATATTCGATATTATAACGTCTATGGCGCATGCGGAATAAGCAAGAAGACTCTACATAGCAGAGATTATTACTCGTAGACTATACGTAGCCTCACATAAGAATTACTACAGCGGATACTACTACAGATACTATATGCCTAACGATATAATATAGATATATCATCTCACTCTCCACACTCACTATGTTCTCTCAGAGATAATATTTATTACGCAACCATAGCTGCAGATAGGCGATGCTGCGACGCGCGTTATTGAGCCAAGTATGAGAAGAATAAGGCAGCGCATAGACATCGAAGCTGCTGATCATACAAAAACCCGAGTGAGCGTTATATTACAGCCACGCTTAAACTAATTACATAGGAGTATCAGCACAATAGAGGGAAAATTCACTGTTTAAAGCCTCCCATTCTATTTACGATACTTGGAGACAATCGAAATAATTTGACGAACGCTTAATCTAACCTCAAAATTTCCGCCATGACAGATGACGTCATAGCTACAGTTTGTGACGTCAGACTCATTTTTTCTTTGCTCTTTATTTTGGTTTTCTGCCTACCGATTTCCGCGTAGATTTCGATCAAGCGACCGATCTCTGGTTTCTTGGACCGAGCACGGCGATGTAATGGTGCTGACGAGGCAGACGCCGGCGAATAGCCAGAAGATGAGGTAAAGGCCCAAGTGAGCCGCGTATAGTCAGGTGGGAACACTCCGAGAATTTCCACGACATGAGACGCAAGTCGAAGGCGATTACTACGCTGTCGATTCGAATGATGCACGGCAGCTGCAAATTTAATTAATTTATTAGTAATTTTCATCAGTACTGCAAATTGTTGGAATAATAATTACAGTATGAAGGGAAAGATAAACGTGTAAGTGGAGTCTATCTGACCTCGAACCAGTTATCTGGAAAACTCTGACTGATAAACTTTGTTGGCTATATATTACCAGCTCCATACAAAGATGTTAATTAAAAAAATCATATTGACTCACAAAACAGAAAACGGTGTTAGTCTAGGATTCTGAATTCAACTTTGACATATCACCAAACTCGTTCCCTAGACGCCTGACACGTACGGCTTTCCCATGAGGGGGCGGCGGGAGAGGAGAATGGCCGCGGGCCGGTAGGCAGGGGAGGCAAAGGTGGTCTTGTAGTGAGAATTGTAAGGAAGTACGTGACGGCACCTGATAGCGAACCATCTCAGTCATAGGGAACGGAAGGGGGCGACGGGCATGGTGGCAGCGGGCGTCGCAGGTAGATGCACACATGCAGGGGCGACGGATGGGCAGCCAAGGAGGCTTCTCCGTGGCGGGGGGGTAAGGGGGGGGGGGGGGGGTAGAATTATGTAGACCACCTAGACAGGGACCGCAATCGTGGAGGAGGATTACGAGACAGGAGTAGAATGTAGAGAAGAGTTGGCGGCTGTAGAGTTGTTAGGAGGAAGCGGACAGAGAAGGCAATAGTAGAAGGCTCAGAAACTCGGATGTTATAAACGTGATATATGGTGAGACGCCAATTCTGGAGTGGAAAAAATCGTATGGTGGGCTAAAGGTCCGCAACGTGTGGAAGGACACGCGGCGGGTGGGTGCTAGAGACTGGGCGAGCGAAGCTGGTAGACCGTGATCGGGGCTGGAGGGCGACTCGCTGTGGTCAGGTCTGGGCAGTAAATCTGCGATATTGCTGGCAAAAGAGTGCTGACCAGTGATTATAGAAGAAGTTTGTGCAGAGCACGTACTTAAGCGTTGGTGTACAATGAAGAAAATAAAGAAAGCAACATATTGGAGATGCATGTCCCAGGGTGGTTAGTTAGATGGGCCGGAAGCGAAACGACAAGTTGGTAGACAGTATATCATGCTGGCTAGTAGGAACGGAGGGCTGGGTACGCGATCGCAGTGGATCGTCAATAAATGCCGTTATCTGTTCGTGTGCGGCGGGGAGAGTAGATCTAGAGAGAGGGCTATGATGGTAGGTGATGTGGGCCCGTGCAAGACATGATCGTACAGATGGAGGGAACGGAATGTCCGGCTGGCAGGTGATAGTGGTGGAAGGGGTCGCGCGGCTTGTGAGGAATGGGGGGGTCATTGAGAGAGAGTGGGCAGGCTGGGAGGTACATGGATAGATGTGTGCCGAGTTGGAAAATGGGAGGGATAGTAGAGAATGAACTGAGCCGGTCCGCGGGGCGGCGACGGTGCCGAGATAGAAGCGATGAACGCACGACGCGACATAGGCTATGGCGATTACTAGGTCAGGGTGTGCCCAGGAGTGGCTGCGAGGAGAATAATAGATTATATGAGCTATAGGAAACTGTACGAAAGCTGTGTAATGCCGGAATTTGAAGGGTGAATAGCTACTGCCTTGTTCTTTAAAAAAAACTTGTCTTAATTCTTCAGGAGGACGATGCGGAAAAAGCGACGCAGTTTCATACGATTTAGTATAATAAAGATGAACACTTCATAAGTGCTCATGTCAATAAAATGGTTCATATAATCACCACCGTAGAGCCAATATATGAAGTTACAATCGCAACATGGAGATCTCACTTCATTTTAACGTATTCATCAGCGCGTCGTTCAGACATAATCTCAATTTAATCAGTCACCATTCACCACAATGCTCCAGCAAAATCTAAAGACCCAAAAGACCTCACCTTCCTCCATTCCTCTCCACCAAACTCGAAGCAGTGCAGGAGCCACGAACTGGACAGCCCCAACACGGCAGCCTGTTGGTTGGCAGTGAGTATACACCCCCCAGCACTGGCCTTGCTGAAGATGAGCGACGCGAAGTGCAACACGGCCAGGCAGCGCAGAGTTCAACGAGCCACGGTGAAATGAAGGACGATGGGAAAGCACGGAAGGTGCTGCGGTCCGTAACTGGGGAAAATAGGTTTGTTTATAGTAAGATGCAGTATGAAACTTGTCTTTACGTGGTTATGTATTTCCTTGTAAAAATATCGTAGCTTAGAGAAATACGGTGAATTTTGCTTATTTTTACACTACTTGGGGAATGTTCTGGAAGCGATTGTGTTGTACTACACGCAGGTCAAATAGAATGATGATGATGATGGCTCCTAGCCGATTACGGCCACGGCGGCTGTTTCCATATAAGGAGATCAGCCCTGCGCAGAGTACATATTATAATTGCACAAGCATTTGCGCAGATACAGGTGCACTCCCTATTCCCTCAGCTCTCAATAACCCGATGGGACGGCAATCCGACACGACCGGTGAGAGATCAGGCGCAGGACCGACATTAACGTGCTCTCCGATGCACGGGTGTATCAATCACCAACTTCCAACTCCGGGCTGCTTTGTGAAAGTTTCTAAAACCCACAAAGCGATTTCGGCCCGTCCCGGGAATCGAACCCGAGACCTCGTGATCAGCAGTCGGCTATGCGACAACTAGACCAACGAGGCAGGTCAAATAGAACTATGTATATGAATATTTAAAGCAGTATTCTATATAAAAGTCTGATAAATGTGGACTTTTACAAATATTTTTAATTGTTACATCATAAATAATTTTCATTCAGCGACAATTAATTTATTTATTTTTATTTATTTATTTATACCTTTATTTCAGGCAACTAGGGCCCATAGATGTATTATTATGTAGATATTTGATTTATTTTAGTCATCTCTTATTAGGAGAGATGTAGGTCTCTCCAATTCGGGTAGGGAGCTTACGGGAAGATGTAAATACAGAAATATCTAAACACACAGAAACTGACCGCTACTAGAGCCAACATTTAACAAACGTTAAGTCCGGAAGCTTCGCCTAACGGCTGCGTGTTAAAAGCCCTGGGAATGTACATACAGCGCGACTCGATACACTAGCGCTGTGCCGCGGCCCCGCTTGCCTTAGTAGTAGCCCGGTTTTAAGGCTTCTATTAAAACCGAATTTTATGTAACTATCAAAACTGGTTTAGTCGTTACCGGTGATCCGTTAAGGTATGTTAAAAAGAATATTAATTAATACATAGGACGAAGGTAATAAAATGTAGATTTAAATAACGATATGGTATTTTAACAGTTTTTGTATATGACTGTATTATTTCGTTTATCATAAAAAAAAAATACCATCGACTTAAAAGATACTACAACTTTGGTCCTTCGCGCTCCCCAAAATATACACTTTCGAAACTCACAGTGCAAGTGTTAAAACCAAACAGGTTCCCATATAACACCAAAAAGGTGGGTTCTAACCCAAAAACCTATATTATAAGTTAGTCAAACACGTCGAGAGCATTAGCGTGCACAAACAAATGTCTGGTTGTTTGTCCGCGTCCCGTTACTGGTGACCAGACGTTTGCTTATTGTTAGCCGTGCGTCTGAACACACAATTAATGACTGGCTCTAGCCTGTTGCTGGGCCATTGAGTAGCGGAGATTCTTGACCCTGTAGGTTTAAGGTAACGGGAATGAGATGGCTAGTATGCTGTTACGGCTTCTGTACTCAAAAGTGGGAATAGCACAATATGCTAAGGTGACACCTTACTTGCTATCGAGAGGTCGTGAGTTCGATGCATTATTGACGAGAAAACACTCCAGAATCATTTACTAACTTATAATTTGACGGTTGTCGAGCTTACTACACCTGTGCGACACATGTAAATCAATCTACTGATTAGCAATTTGTTAATAATACCATAAAGATTCAAAGATAGATGATATTCTCGCACACGAATTAAATGAATTCATTAAAACGCCTGTTATACTTTAACAAGCAAAGAAATATTTTGAGTTTGGATTTTAAGAAAATTATTTTATCATATATTAAGTTTTCTTAATTTTACCGCAGTTTCCTCACTAACTATTCATCTCCATACCATAAAATCCTTATCAACGCCTTATAAAATCTCATACGCAGAAACAAAATCAGCATAGTACTTACTGAGCGTCTTGAGCGCATCGCTGAGCTTGCCCGACTTGCTCTGCTCCAGCTCGAGCAACAAGTTCTGCAGCTCGCTGTCCACGGCCGGCTCTGAAGGTTCCCGGCACCGCAGCCATGCTAATGCGTCACGGGCTTCCTGGACAAACCGTATCATATCGTGAACTTAGAACTTGCTATTAGGATTAGGTAATTATGTAGTAAATCAGTTAGAAACGAATCCTATAATGTATATCAACCGAGATACATACGTTTAAGTTCCTGGTAACTCAAGATTGCTCCTATCGTCCTGGTTACAAAATTTAATGTTAGGCGATGTATATGAAAAATCGAAAATTTGCAAACTCTTATCTAGAAACTAAGTATGTATGAAGTGCTAGACTTCGTAGACTTACAAAAAAAGGCTTTAAAAGGTAGGTAAACTAAATGAAATCTCACCTCAACTTTTCCACACTTCAGCAAATAGGAAGGTGTCTCCGGCATCGCAGTGAACAGCACCAAATGCAGTAGAGGCACGATGAGGCACACCCATAGCATCGCATGATAGCTCAGATACTCCCCCATGACGTAAGCGAACAAGTTGCCCAAGTTCTGTGACAGGACTACCAAGCTCCCAAGAGTTCCCCTGATGGAGTCCTCGCTGATCTCCTTGATGTATAGAGGCGTGACGACGTAGGACCCGCTGACGCCGAGGCCGACGATCGCTCTGGCTGTTATGAGGGCCCATGTTTCTGTTGAGTACAGCTTTAAGCCCCAACATGCCTGGAAAAGGGGATGCTGGTTTAGATTTAAAGAGATATAAGTCGTCTAAAATGGAATAGTCTGTAAAACTTTCTAGAAAACCAAAGCTTTAAGGTTTAATTTTGGATTTAAAACTAGAGGCGGCAAAACGTTCGTCATTGTTTACTAGATGTTTCCCGCAGTTTCACTCGAGGAGTCGGCTTAGTAGTTTCGGAGCTTTTTACGTATCAACAAATGAATAAGCATAGATTAATTAATGTACAGTCGACAGCAAGTCAGTGTACCCAAAATCTGTCAAATTTTACCACGTGAACATTAACCTTCCACTATTGTGATAAGGTTGAAAATCGACCGCAGAAATTTGACAGAATTGTGTACACTGACTTGTGGTCGACTGTACCAGACGTAAGAAAAGTCGTAACTTACAGCCATCGAAAATGACGTTAGCATCAAAGCCCTCTTTCTCCCAAAGTTATCCACGATGTACCCGAAGAAGAACACAGTGGGAGTTCCCACTAAGTACACAACTGATGCCATCCAGGATATGGTGTCTGGGTGCACGGGAGCCGCGGCCGGGGTCTCTTCAGACATGAGTCGCGGTCCCATGGGGGAGATCCAACCAATCGCCGTGCCATATGAAAATACTGGGAGAACCACTGCAAGAAGAAAGTGTTATAGGAAGGTTAGTATATTGTGGTGCACAAAAGCTTAGGTTATGTACTCTTGAATGTATTTTTCAGGAAGACTTCACCAACTAGAAATACAATGGATTCTTTTCGCTTAAAACAAAAGAAGACGTTAATCATTTGTCATTACAAATGGAGAGCAAACAAACTGCGTTGTAAGTAGGTACCTCCCTCACGCATAAACAATTTAAACGAGACCAAAAGTACCTCAAATATTGGGTCAATTAAATCAGTTTCGTCTGCATTACGAAAACATGACAAACAAAAAACAGTTTAATAAACCTCTTCGATCATAACTCATAATTTTCCGCACTAAATTCTCAATTGTTCAGATTACAAACAAAACAATCTTTGCTCCTACTAATCAGTATATAATTAGTTAGCGTACATGACCAATCAAACGGGTGAGCACGGGTGCACGTGCAATTGACTCGCTGCCAGATCATCATGGGGTTACGTATGTTAAGTAGCTGCATGACCCTGTTAGTGGCTGGCGGAAGAGGAAGGTGTGTTGAACAGGGGCCAATCCTTGGGTACCCTAGATCTGGGTGTAAGTACCCTGTTGACATGGTATTTTGCTCATATACAAGCCTAATGCGATGGCTGCAGCCAGAACGCTCGGTAGGGAATCTATCTTGAGGGGCCTATGCCTTTATAAATTCCAGAAACATTATATGGTCGACGTCTTTGTATGTTTAGGGTATAATGTGACTGTATGTCAGTCTAATAGATATATTTGTTCTATCTAGCTTTTCCGTAAACAACATCAAACGACCATAACAAGTGTTTAGTTTGTTCAGTTTTCCTCGAAAACCGCTAACATTTTCCACGAATATACCCTCCAATATTTTACGCATCGCGTCAATTATGAGGCAACATTCACGCAAACTTTGAAAGGAGTTTTTTAGAGCGAGCTTTCTTCGTGATTGCAGTGATGATTTTCTTTATTCACATTTTACCTAAACTAAATGCTTGAAATATTTACAAAATAACATAGTTTTTTATTTTGAATTAAAGTTCCTTAATATATATTGGTTGGGGCGCCTAAAAACTACGCTTGCGGTTGTTAAACTCAAAGTTAAAAGTGTTGAAGTTTGAAATAGAGTAGCAGATCTTCTGTAGGTACCTGAAACAAACCTAGTTCGCAGCTATCATTGTTGTTTACAAAAAGCTTCACGAAATTCCTCAAGCTGTAGGTACGATTGTGACGAGGGACGCAAGTTCATGCAGGGTCATTAATTGTCCCGGATCAATTGGGTAGGGTCGCCAATACATTGGCTTGTTGATTCGCTTCAAAGTCGCCCAGCAGTCTCGACAATTCTAGATAGCGATTCATTTGCTATATCATGAGATCATACTCAAATTCCACCTTCCTAAGTATGTCCTATTTATATCGTGGTATAGATATCTTTTTTTATCGATGGGAAATCATCAGATGACCCTTCTCGCTGTGGGTGACAGCGTGGGGAGTGTCAGACTTTTACTGACCAAAACCCACCGTGTTCCTTCGGGAGCCCTTTGTGTGCCTGGGTCGCGATAACTCTTTCGAACAATCCCGCAGCCCCAGCAGACTCGGGCCCTAGTGGGCCCTGCTGGGGTGGTATATTTTGATCAAAAGTAGATGGTTGGGTACTGTACTCGCGTATATAAGCATGCTTGTATGCATTAATTTCAGTTCAAACATAACAATAATGTTCAACTGTCGAAGAAACCCTTGTTTACCCTTGTTTTCCTGAAAGATTTCCTTAGTAGCGCATGATTCTGAACTCTTTAATATCCCTAGATAGATTTTGTTTGTGGTACTTGAATAGTAATAGGGTAATGGTCAGTTAAAATTACTTAGGTAGCTTTTCGATACTGTTTTGTTTTGATAACAACCTCTTTAAGCGTTCAATTACTGATTAATCGGTTATCACTTTCAACAAAAAATATCTGTTAAACAAATTGTTTGAGATGTGTTCTGTGGTGCAGGCAGTATCTCTGATTTGAACGCAATATGCGACGGAACTAAGATAATTTGGCACGTTTCACTTTGTAGCACACCTCCGAAACTGAATTCTTCGCGAAAGGACATTAATTACGAAAAGTGTTCAATGGACCCATGTGGTGTGGTGGCGTGGCTTCGAAAGTGTGCTATATGAAGTGAGACGTGCCAACTTATCAAGAAAAACAGCCTACGTTTAGATTGAAATCTTTAAGACTGCCTTAAAGTGTTATACAGATAATGATTGAATTAAGAATTTGGTCTTTCAATATTATTCATGCTTACGTAACTTACAAAGAAAGTCGTGATTTAGTTCAAAATTAAGTCAGATTATTACTAAGTATATAATACTAGCTTCTGCCAGCGGTTTCACCTGCGTCCCGTGGGAACTACTTGGCGCACCCGGATAAAAAGTAACCTATAGCCTTCTTCAATAAATGGGCTATCTAACACTGAAATATTTTTTCGGATCGAACCATTCATTCCTGAGATTAGCGCGTTCAAACAAAAAAACAAACTCTTCAGTTTTATAATATTAGTATAGACTAGCTTNGTCGACGTCTTTGTATGTTTAGGGTATAATGTGACTGTATGTCAGTCTAATAGATATATTTGTTCTATCTAGCTTTTCCGTAAACAACATCAAACGACCATAACAAGTGTTTAGTTTGTTCAGTTTTCCTCGAAAACCGCTAACATTTTCCACGAATATACCCTCCAATATTTTACGCATCGCGTCAATTATGAGGCAACATTCACGCAAACTTTGAAAGGAGTTTTTTAGAGCGAGCTTTCTTCGTGATTGCAGTGATGATTTTCTTTATTCACATTTTACCTAAACTAAATGCTTGAAATATTTACAAAATAACATAGTTTTTTATTTTGAATTAAAGTTCCTTAATATATATTGGTTGGGGCGCCTAAAAACTACGCTTGCGGTTGTTAAACTCAAAGTTAAAAGTGTTGAAGTTTGAAATAGAGTAGCAGATCTTCTGTAGGTACCTGAAACAAACCTAGTTCGCAGCTATCATTGTTGTTTACAAAAAGCTTCACGAAATTCCTCAAGCTGTAGGTACGATTGTGACGAGGGACGCAAGTTCATGCAGGGTCATTAATTGTCCCGGATCAATTGGGTAGGGTCGCCAATACATTGGCTTGTTGATTCGCTTCAAAGTCGCCCAGCAGTCTCGACAATTCTAGATAGCGATTCATTTGCTATATCATGAGATCATACTCAAATTCCACCTTCCTAAGTATGTCCTATTTATATCGTGGTATAGATATCTTTTTTTATCGATGGGAAATCATCAGATGACCCTTCTCGCTGTGGGTGACAGCGTGGGGAGTGTCAGACTTTTACTGACCAAAACCCACCGTGTTCCTTCGGGAGCCCTTTGTGTGCCTGGGTCGCGATAACTCTTTCGAACAATCCCGCAGCCCCAGCAGACTCGGGCCCTAGTGGGCCCTGCTGGGGTGGTATATTTTGATCAAAAGTAGATGGTTGGGTACTGTACTCGCGTATATAAGCATGCTTGTATGCATTAATTTCAGTTCAAACATAACAATAATGTTCAACTGTCGAAGAAACCCTTGTTTACCCTTGTTTTCCTGAAAGATTTCCTTAGTAGCGCATGATTCTGAACTCTTTAATATCCCTAGATAGATTTTGTTTGTGGTACTTGAATAGTAATAGGGTAATGGTCAGTTAAAATTACTTAGGTAGCTTTTCGATACTGTTTTGTTTTGATAACAACCTCTTTAAGCGTTCAATTACTGATTAATCGGTTATCACTTTCAACAAAAAATATCTGTTAAACAAATTGTTTGAGATGTGTTCTGTGGTGCAGGCAGTATCTCTGATTTGAACGCAATATGCGACGGAACTAAGATAATTTGGCACGTTTCACTTTGTAGCACACCTCCGAAACTGAATTCTTCGCGAAAGGACATTAATTACGAAAAGTGTTCAATGGACCCATGTGGTGTGGTGGCGTGGCTTCGAAAGTGTGCTATATGAAGTGAGACGTGCCAACTTATCAAGAAAAACAGCCTACGTTTAGATTGAAATCTTTAAGACTGCCTTAAAGTGTTATACAGATAATGATTGAATTAAGAATTTGGTCTTTCAATATTATTCATGCTTACGTAACTTACAAAGAAAGTCGTGATTTAGTTCAAAATTAAGTCAGATTATTACTAAGTATATAATACTAGCTTCTGCCAGCGGTTTCACCTGCGTCCCGTGGGAACTACTTGGCGCACCCGGATAAAAAGT
This sequence comes from Heliothis virescens, assembly GCA_002382865.2. Lineage (NCBI taxonomy): Eukaryota > Metazoa > Arthropoda > Insecta > Lepidoptera > Noctuidae > Heliothis > Heliothis virescens. Next base: position 5,376,988 of record NWSH02000150.1, read on the forward strand.
AACCTATAGCCTTCTTCAATAAATGGGCTATCTAACACTGAAATATTTTTTCGGATCGAACCATTCATTCCTGAGATTAGCGCGTTCAAACAAAAAAACAAACTCTTCAGTTTTATAATATTAGTATAGACTAGCTTCCGCCAGCGGTTTCACCCGCTCTCCTGTGGGAACTACTGCGCGCACCCGGATAAAAAGTAGCCTATAACATTCCTCGATAAATGGCCTACCTACACTGAAAGAATTTTTCAAATCGGACCAGTAGATCCTGAGATTAGCGCGTTGAAACAAACTCTTCCGTTTTATAATATTAAGTATAGATTTAATTTTACACAATTATTACTTTTTGTTTGAACGGATATTTGCACACCAACACTTGTATCGATTTATCAACGAGTTTTAAGTTAATGAAGACATTGTTCTGCAATGTTGACTTAACTGTGATTTCACTCTTATTCATAGTTTTGAGGATATTTGTTTAGTCTATTTTGTAAGCGTCTACTTCAATTTTGGCATGGAAACAGGACTAAGCGTCAGTCTCACAGGTTCCAGATAAAGTTCTGGATAGCTATCTGAGAGATCATGCCGTAGAAAAGTAGTAGGTATTATAAATAAAAAACATCTGTCAAATAGCTGTTTTATCAGAATTTTATCCGGAACCTGTGAAACAGGCCGTAAGCCAGGCTCAAAATTATCGCCAATATCTGGTTTTCTCTTATGGATTTATTTACTTAAGTATGTATTGCAAAAGTCACTTATTCTACATTATTAGATTATATGGAATATCATTATTAGCGTAGTCTTTTCCCAACTACATTAGGGTCGACTTCCAGTCTAAGCTGAGAACCAATGTTTTACATGGAGCGACTGCCTATCTGACCTCCCCAACCTTAAAAAAATAGATTATAATATATGTCTCATCATAACAAATAATAAGTAGGTACCTCTGGTCGCTGTTTGCTTAGTGTTACAATGACACCAAATGTACGCACCACGGCTGGAGCACCAAAGAAAAGGGGTATAAGTAGAAGTCAAGTGGGTCCTCGTGGAAAAACACGTATTTTATACCTACTTATCATTGATCTAATTAGCCGTTTGATTATCAATAAAAAAATGGCCAAGTGCCGGGACTCGTGAAGGAAGGGTTCCTTACAAAAATCACGTTTGTTGTAAAGGAGAGCCCCTTTCTTTTAAATTCTTATTTTATTATTGTTAAAGTGGCAACAGAAATACGTCATCTGTGATTTCAGCTCTCTTAGTATTGTGGTTCACGAGATTCAGCCTGGTGAGAGACGGACAGCGTAGACTCAGTAATAGAGTCCCGGTAAACCTTTGGATACGGAACCCTAGTAATGATAAATGATATAAAATATGACATAATTTTAGGTTCACCAGGTTAATTTGATAAAGGATTTTATTTTTGACTAAGTTAACTAAGTACCCAATTCATTAACGATTGCTCTAGCCACGAGTCAAAGCTCTGATAACTTACAGCTTATGCTATTAACAACTAATTACCGTATTTATTATGTCGTTTTAAATAACTATGACATAAGTAAATCTTGTCTTATCATCAGTGCTTATATTGACACTCATATCCACATTTTCTATAATCTACGTACCTGCCTAATAGGAATTGATCACCATGCATATGCAGACATAATTTTGAATTTTCTAGACAATTTTCTGACTTTGACTGTCAGCCGAAGGTCGAAGGAACTTCAGAAATAAAATTGAAAAAAAAATTGGCAATCTTCTTTATATGCTCAAGCTATATAGCTATATAGCTCAAGAATGGCTGGACCGATCGGGCTTATTTTGGTTTTAAAATGTTTATACAGATCGAGGAAAGGTTTAAACGATGAGAAAAAGATTATAAAAAAAAATTACAGGTAAGTGATACGAAGTTCACCGTGTCAACTAGTCGTTAATAATATTAATGGCAAACATGGTGAAAACCTCGTGAAAGCTGAAAAAGATATAAAATGTCTTGATTTAGACCACGAGGCTGTCAACATTTGGCTTGTGAATTCTGCAATCATATAGCCAAGAGCCTCGACTTACATCTAAAGAGGCTCTCGTTGGACGGTTCGACCAAGCGCTTGATGCAGAAAGCTGTACTACTCGACAAGGCACGAGGTTTCTCTCTATGGAACCCTAACCAATAATAGGTAGGGCGTCCCGTCAATGTATGAAAAAAAAATTACACAAATTATGAATATCACAAGGAAATTTAAATCACATGTTATCTTGAGGTCTCTACAGAATGTTAAAGTTTTTAAATATAATATTGTTACAGGCTAAACCATACCTATGCCTAAAATAATACAAAAGTTAAATTTAATTTAAAAGTTAGTTTATCATGCAAATTAGCGAACTAAAGAACAATAAAGCAGTACATTAATAAAAAAACGCAAATATTTAAACAGTTTTTTTTATTTATTTATGAAAAAAAATATTTAATATTTTTGTGTATTAAATTCAGTTAGAATGTTGTTAAAATTAATGTTTTTGTATATTTAATTCAGTTTAACGAAATTGAAAACTGCGAAAAATTACAACAAAAGGGAAAATTTCAAAACTTTGAAGCCCGGTAGAACCCTGAAGATATAATTTCATTTTCATTTGAAAATTATTTTTGGAATCTACAATTAATTACACAAATTTTCAGAGTCTTGCTTTTAGAAGAAAAAAAAATTCGGGACACCCTATGACTAGTTCCCGATGCTATGCTGGTGGGACAAATATATAATAAAACCCAAAGGTGACTGACTGACATAGTAATCTATCTATTGCCAAACACAGCCCAAACCACTGGAAGGAATCGGGCTGAAATTTGGCATGCAAGTAGATGTTATGAAGTAGGCATCCGCTAAGAAAGGATTTACTGAAATTCCCACGGAAACGGGATTTTAAAGTTTACGCGGGCGAAGCCGCTGGCAGAAGCTAGTGTAAATATAAGATGAATAAATGAGTACATGTTTACTAGTGTATACGCCAAGGCGACAATTACAGGCAAAAGAAACCATTGAATGTATTGTTTCGTTCTTAGAACGCGTACCAGTGCGTACAATGATGATGCAGGCTTGCACCCAATTCTCATTACAGGTGTAGTGAGTATCTAACATATTTTGTGCAACTAATGATGGGTAAAATAAGATTGGAAGGCACAGGAAATTGTGGCTACAGAACAAACAGTACAAAAGTGAACGAGTACTGCCATCTTTGAAAATCTATTTCGCTAGGCACAAGATAGACAAAAAAATCGCTGAGTTGACAGCTATCCTTCCTAGTGGAGAGCCAGCAAGAAGAAGACATTTTGTGCATGTCGCAGGGATATGATAAAAACAGGGATTTGGTCAAATTCCTTGGGAATTTGACCAAATCCCTGTGACAGCTGCCTTATTAGGTAGGTAACTTAGTAGGTAACATACAAATCTGCGACTGAGATTTTTTCCCCAGATTTACAAATAATAAATAATATTAATAATAAGCTAAAGTTACATCAACTTTTGTTTACAGGATATCTTATTAACAATTTCTGTAATTGTACTTGATTTACGGCAATAGACTCGCATTACTTGCAAATTAAATAAACCTAATGTAAAATATCTCTACTGCTGAATCATTTGACGATCGCATGCAATAAGTAAAAGTAGGCACGCGGATAATAAGCCGTATTATAACATCTACCTTACCCTTTGAAATAAGCAGCGTGATATTCTCAGTTATATCGAAAAACACTTGAGCAAACACTGCTAATAATTGGTTTCATATTGTATAATGACATGTTCCAGATATTTATTATTGTGCCCTAGAAACTCATTGGAAACGAGCCTATTGTTTTCAAAATATACATATGGGCTACTAAGTTTTATCTTAACGGTGGGCCTAGCACAAATGTTAACGTAAACTTACCAACTAAATAATCACCTACTTGGGAGCTTTTAGGTAGAGCTTGTGGCTAAGACAAAGCCGCACGGATTGATCGATCATAAAATTAAGCAACGCTTACGGTCCAATCGTGTGTGTGTGACCATCTTGTCATAACGAGTGCTTCCGTGTTTCAGAAGGCACCGTAAACTGGTGGGTCCCGGCTGTCATTTGAACATCTTAGGCAGTCGTTAGGGGTAGTCAGACGCCAGAGAGTCTGACAACCAGTCTTACCAAGGGGTATCGGATTGCCCGAGAAAAATTGAGTTTATTTATCGAAATAATAGCAATGAAAAGCGAAAAATACTTATCTGTTGTTTTCCTCATATAAATAAGGAAACAGACTCATGAAATCAGAGCTTCTACTGAAAAGTTTTTGGAAATATCCATTACCTTTGATACTAATTAGGTACAGATTTAGTTTTCATTTTTTTATATTACTCATTACTTCTCTGAGTGAAAATGCCTGTGCCCTGCAGCTTTTGTTTTCTCTCGATAAAAAATAACGTTAGAAGAAATTTCTCAGTTATCATCTATCTTTATATTAGTCTTTCTGTAACATTGTAATTTTTATAGCTAGGTACTTGTGCTAAATAAATAGTAACTTCAGGATAAATGATAATTAATTTATATTGCCTGTTGCATGTTCTTAACAGTTTTGAAACATTTGTTCAAACAAATAAAAAATCCTATAGGCAACCTATGCCGAGAAAGATAAGGATGTCTTACGACACTATTTTTCTCGTAGATAAACTAAATAAGTCTTGAATCTAAAGCGATTTAAGTATATTTTGCCGCCAAAGCCCGATTTGCGTCTGTACCTACGTTTAGCCGACTAATGGCCGGTTCCTGAGTCTCGCTATCGAAAGGTTATCTATTCATTTTTAAGGGAAAATGAATAGATAAACCACCGATAAAGGTGCTCAGAAACTGGCCATTAATAAAGCTGGGTAGGTATAGCCGGCCACATGCGACTTAAGTTGTATCCTCTTATCTTAAATAACAGACATTTTGAACCTTATTTAAGTTATTATATACTAAGGTCCTACTTAAATCCTTTAACACAACAAAAGTTTTCTTCATATAGAACCAAGTCTATACAAATGTTTGTAAAAGTGAAGAGGAAGGATTTGTTGTCGCTTTTAGGGTTCTGTACGCAAAGGTTAAAACGGGGTGCTATTACTAAGACTCTGTTCTGTCTATTTTCAGGCTGATAAACTCATAACTTCTTCTCATAAACCGTGATAGCTAGAAAACAGAAATTTTCACAAATGATGTATTTCCGTTACCACCATAACAACAAATACTAAATATAAAAAAATATATATATTAAGGCCCCATACAATAAACGTGTGAAACCGCAAATTATAACTTTGTTATTACTTAGTTGCATGCAGACTGTAATCTATTGCCGCTTCCTGCAATCTACAACTGTTCCAGGAAAATAAGAAAGTTTTCCATTTCTATGTTTTGCTACTAAAATAAATAAATTGTGTTTTTTTGCTGAGAGCTGACAGATAGGTATGAAAATGAGCTAGGGATAAATGAAGAAAAACCTCGCGAAAAAAATCGTTGAGAATAATGGTTAAAGATTTTTGTCGAGGAATCCCTACTACCTTTGTATGTATCAAAAGCTTTCACGTAAACTACTGACCCGATTTAAGTTAAATTTGGTAGATACTCAAATAGTCTAGAACCTTAGAAAGGATATAGGCTTTTTTATCCGAGTACGGGAAATAGTTCCCTCGGCACGCAGCAAGGAACAGCTAGTACAGTCAACAGCAAGTCAGTGTACACAAATCTGTTAAATTTCTGCGATCGATCTTCAACCTTATCACAATAGTGGAAGATTAATGTTCAATTGGTAAAATTTTACAAATTTGACAGATTTTGGGTTTGCTGTCGACTGTACAATAAGAAATGTTTCTTTAGCAAATCGCAGTGTTAAAGTTTAAGTTTTTCAATGATAATTTACATAACTGTACATTGAATGATATAAGTTTATTCTTATTGTAAGGTTTTGTAGCAAGTCAATTGATTTCAAAATATTACTTATTCATGATAACAATATTATACTTTAACTGTTATTTTATAAATTAAAAATATATTCTACACTAGCTTCTGCCAGCGACGTCGTTCGCGGATCGTGTCGCTTGTGCCAGCGACAACGGGTCGTCATAATCAAAGATCTTTCACTTCGCTGCTCTGCTCCTATTGATTGTAGCGTGATGAAAAGTATACTATAACCATCTCAGGAGTATGAATAATAACTGTGACAAGTTTCGTTAAAATCCGTCGAGTAGTTTTTGTTTCTATAACAGTTATACAAACAGACAGACAGACAAAAAATTGTACTGATTTCATTTTTGGTATCAGTATCGACCTCTAATCACACCCTGATAGTTATTTTGGAAATATAATTCATGTACAGAATTGACTTCTCTACATATTTATTATTATAGATGCTCGGTGTTTCTCGAAATATAGATTAAATAGAATAGGATAGATAGGGTCACCAACTTCAGAATTTCGAGATGTTTTTCACGGATCAAAACGGGCCCAATCAAACTAAAAAGGTTCCTCTTTGTGTTACTCAAAAATCTTGCTTTAAATTACGTCCTAAAGCAAATGAATGATTATGTAGCTATGAAATAAGAGTTTCACTATGTGCATATCGATTACGTTACAGCATTTTATGGTGTTGTATTGTATGTATTGTTTAATCTGTCATTGTTCAGCTGAAACCGATTAACGGGATTAGGTAACTGCTTCATGAGTTTTTCTTGGGTGCAGCCGAATTAATACTTAGAGTAAGAACCATTTATTTCAAATGTGGTCTATTATTGTGGTTCCGTATCTCAAAATGGTGCTCGTATTTACCTGCGTCTATCAGTTCATCATCTGCCAAGCTTTTTCCCCACTATGTTGGGGTGGGCTTCCAGTCTAACCAGATGCAGCTGACAACCAGTGTTTTACATGGAGCGGCTGTCTGTCTGACCTCCACAACCCTGTTGCCCGGGCAACCCTATACCCATTGGTAAGACAGGTCGTCAGATACGTCCATCAGTTACGGCCCTTTTAGGGTATCCTATGGAGCCTGATGGTCTATGGAGTTATCTACCTACCTGCTACGAGTCGACCTACCTGCTCACTAACAATTATTATTTACCTTAATAAAATAAAAGTTTCAGCTATGAGATGTAAGTAGATACCTAAGTACAGACGCCAGTAGGTCAACCTATCTGAATATGTCAAATTTTACCTGTGCTTAACCTTCAACTATTCTGATAAAGTTGAAAATCTATTGAAGAAGAAATTTTACAGAATAAGATTGATTAGGTTGAGGTACAGACAACAGCAGGTTAACGTATACGAATCTGTCAAATTTTACCAATCAAGTATTAACCTACCGGCCATTGCGATAAGGTTGAAAATCTATTGCAGAAATTTGACAGATTGTGGTAACTTGATGTGCTGTCGTCTGTACATACTAGCGTCTATTAAACTTATGTGATATTTTTTTGCAACTTGCCTTCCCCTTTTTTGGGATCTCTTTTATCAACAAACAATATGTTTCAAGTCAAACTAACTTAATCAGGATACAATAGCGCCACACTTCTTTTATAATTAACTTCATCATTTATTCTGCTTCCCGAGGGAACTATTTCCCGTACCCGTATAAAAAGTAGCCTATAAGTTATTCTGATATATAAGCTTTATTACTGCCAAATTTCATCCAAATCCGTGCAGTAGTTTTTTTCGTGAAAAGGTAACAAACATACACATAAACTTTGTGAGGATGGATGTATGTGACATCCATCTTCATAAACTTTCGCATTTATAATATTAGTACGATTTCAAGCACTACCTATATAAACTTATTGAATATAGGTGGCAGCTTATTTGTAAAAAAAAATATCGTCTCGCGCTAGAATCGAACCCGCAATACAGCTCAACAACAGCCTAACTAATGATCAACGACTTCGGCAATAAAACTACTTATTGAAATACAGTAAATAGATTAAGAACTAAACGCATTGTAGCAATGAATGAATGACAGAAAATCTGTTTACAATTTCCGCGATCTCATGATAATTTTACACACATTTCAGTAGTTTTCCACCGACTCCAGGTGTTCGTGAAAATATCAACAATTATATCAAGAGTTATCGAAAAACTTTCCAATTGGTTTCGTATTTACAAAACATTATAGGCACGTAATGTGCGTTTGTCCGTTTTTGTAGCATTTATCTTCCGTGTTTATTCCCTGTTGTCTTAGTTCTATATAATACGCTGGCTTTTCCGTTATCCGGTAGATATCCGCGTGATCTTATAAGTTGTTAATATTACTTATATCTCTAAACTACAACAATTTAAAGTTCTACCTCAAACATTTTAATTAAATAAAGCAAGGCCTGTTCTAAAGATCTTGGAAGAAATATCGGATTTTTTTTTTGGCTTCTGTTGCAATCTTGTAAATATATTTTTTTGATAAATAATGCGGTAAAAGCAGACCTAACACAAACTTACAAAAAACTATTTAAAAACAACAAAAAAAAAAATACTTACTCAAACTAGCGATGATAATTTGATTGAATTTGCTCCCTTCCGCACAATATTTCTTCATCGTGTATTTTAACATTTTTACTTTTTTCTCAACTCGGCACTATGTCTTACGAAAATGCACAGATAATTAAAAAAAGCGCGGGCTACCGCTCGCGACCCGCCACTGAAGTGGAATGNACTAAAACTTACGGATTTGTCGGAGTATTTTTTATAAGAACAGCGTGCACTGCCGGCGTCCTTCAAGTGCGGTTCACAACTGAGCGACCGATGGCGTGAGCAGCGCCGCGTCGCGTCCGCGCGTTCCTATTGGTTTATTCTGTGTGTGCGTGAAGTGTAACGTAACTCGTGCGGCATTATCTCCGATTTTTAGCATTCGGGCGTTTTTACACACTGGGCGTTAAATGCCATACCTACCTTAGATGCTATTGCCGAGCCTATAAAATTTAAGGTTTTGCTTGTAAACCGATAGAAAATCGACATTGAAATAAGTTACGAGCGGCGTATAAAAGAAAATTGTATTTTCATTTGGCGCTAACTTTTCTTTTTTTTTCTGTTTGCTCTGCCATAGAGGTTTATACGTTTCAAAGTTACATTTTGGTCCTAAAAGATGGAACGACGGGGGCAGTCAACACTACACACTTAATTAAAAATGATCAAAAACCTGAAAACTAGACTGACTTCATAACAATTAGGTACCCATATAAAAAGCTTCATGAATGGTAATGCTACTTTTCGTACCTACTATTTTGTTATGAGTGAATCATTTGTATTTCTTTCTTAAGGAATTGTTTATACTCAAAACATTATAAGAATGAATGAATTGTTTTAATAATACTTAGATAGCCTACTGCTTAGGGATTCTTCGAGAGACTGTGACAGTATGTAGTCCCAAGTTCAATCTTACTGATCTGTACTAATAGTAGAAGAAGGTAAAATTGATTGTTAATTTGTAAGTTTGTTTGTAGGGGGTAATCTCTGGAAGTAATGAACCGATTTGAAACATTCTTTCACCATTCGAAAGCAATTCTTTCACATGAGGATAATGTATTATCCACGAGTGATATCCCTATATTATAAATGCGAAAGTAACTCTGTCTGTTACGCTTTCGCGCCTAAACCAGTGAGCCGATTTTGATGAAATTTGGTACAGAGATAGAATAGACCCTGAGGAACGTAGAAGGTGCGGGCAGTAATTCCCACGGGACGCGGGTGAAACAGCGGGAAAACGGCTAGCATATTGGAAACGCAAATTGGTGTTCTTATATGTAAACCAAGGAGATTAGGTTTATAGTTCGCGTTGTTTATTTTACCTTCACAAAACCGTAAACTGCAATCCAGTGTATGATAAAAAAAGGTTATAAAAATGCTTTGCAGAGCTAGGCTATAGATTTGTTTTATTTTTGGACATTTGACAGCCCTGCTCCAACGCTCCCAATATCTATATTTTCTGTAGTAACACCAACAATATGAGTCTCGTACTACAGTGAGCCACAAACCTATTAACAATGGTACAATTATTATGAGTTTTTAAACAAAACATCTGACGGTTTCGCATCTCCAATACCTGATGCGTGGACAGTCATAACTTAGTTTCTAAATGTAATCATAATACATAATAATGGAGCATTCTTCGATACGATAGCAGTGTGACGTAAATCAGGCATTTTGGGATGCCAGGGGAGGGATAAACTGACAGAAAAGAGGACCCTTCTGGGTCAGCGGATATACCGGTTAGCTTTTATTATCAACCAAACATATTAAAAGTCTAGCTGATATTTTCTGACAATTTTTTCTTCGATGCTTCAAATATAGGAGAATAGGCACGTGCTTACCTACTTATAAGGATACACGAGAGCATGTAAGAAACTATGATTCTCTAAGTTTAACTACTAACTCCTGAGGCGTTATGGGTGCCTAGTACATTTTCAAGTACCACAAGTTAGAGTGCGCGTGGAATTCCTTCGCCGCGGGTCACACGCATCCCCATACAACGTAGTAAAAATAGACAAACATACAACCTCCTTCTAATAATACTTCTAAGTGTTGCCAGTTAACAAAACCGACTTCACAAAAATACACTGAAAGGGATAAAATAAAACTTTTNCTTTTTACAAAAAAACAAAACCGACTTCACAAAAATACACTGAAAGGGATAAAATAAAACTTTTCACATGGCTCTAGAAGTCGGTGTCTGCAGGTCTGTTGACTGTGTTTATTTTGCCACCGACTTCTAGAGCCATGTGAAAAGTTTTATTTTATCCCTTTCAGTGTATTTTTGTGAAGTCGGTTTTGTTTTTTTGTAAAAAGTTTTTTATTTTATGCTTTTCAGTTTTCGGGTCTAAAACTATAATATCTTTAATACCCATACCCACCCACAGTGACAATCGGTCCTGTAATAGTATCATCGACATAGAAAAGCGTATGAAATTTGAAGAGTTCTCTCGATTTCTCCAGGATCCCATCATCAGATCCTGACCTGGTGACAATGGGACCCAACTGCGAGTATACTCTTTCATATAAAGAAAGAATTTTCCAAATCGGTCCAGGCGTCTTCGAGAAATCGAGTAACAAAGACAAAAAAAAAACATAAAAAAAATAAAAATAAAAAAAAAACGGGCGACTTGAGAACCTCCTCCTTTTTTTTGAAGTCGGTTGAAAATAGACTGGATCGCGTGCAAAAGCACATCGCAGGCGCCGGAGTATTCATGCTTGGCGCCGATAAATTATATACAGATTTCACATAACTTACAACAGATGGCACCTTGTAGCGGTACCAAAGTGCCAACGGTACTTTACGGTACTTTTATCATAGATTTATTGGTGGCCGATAAATGAAAATGTGGTACTAGTTTTTTGAGAGAGTCGAATGTAATCTGAGAGATTAGGAATTTATTTTGTGTTGTTTACGTTGTAGTGCCGTCTTTCTTTAGCCTTTGACCTCTATGTAATTAATCACTTTAGAATTTACATATCAAGAAATTATTACTCTTACTTTTTATAAAGAAGTCGGTTGACAATACACACAGCTAAGTATTAGGTAGATACAGCCAATACCTTAGATTGTCAAAGGAGAAAATATCAATAACTAAGTAAGATGTTTTTAACAAATAAGTAATATTGGTTTTGCCCTTCATATTAGGACGATGGCTATAAAAATATTTCCCATAGAAAGTAGAAGCATTCTTTTAGTTAAATTATACCGTAATCGTTACCCACAGAAACTTTTTTAACTTTCACTTGTTAATATAAAAATTTATAACAAAATGACAAATGGGAGTTCACTCGATAATCCATAACTTTTTTTAAGATTAAGCGCAGATAATAAATTACATGTGGTTTTAAATCATTCCGGATAATAAACGACACTATTCGTGCAATACCAATATGCAGTAAAATCGTGATAAAATGATAATAAATTGTTAAGCAATTTATAACATAGCACATTTACTAAACCGCAACGATCCAAGTTCAAGTAAACACTGACAATAAAAAAAAATATTAATAACTTGTGAATGTTTACAAAAAGTTAGAATATGACTTAGCTATCGTGTCCTGTCCCTATTTGTTGTCCCTCTTGCGAATAAGGCTAAGTACAGTTCCTACAAAAAACTCGCTATCTTGAACATGTACTTTAATCTTATTTAAAAGTCATGAAGGCGCTTAAAAGCTCACGTTTAGACAACTTACAAGCCTTAATGAATCCGTTACAAGTGACGGAGTAGTGTTACAACTCAGGCACTATTCTATAAAAAGATCCTTTATTTCCGTTCCTGGAAATCGGTTAAGTTAGCGTATTAGCTTATGTAGATAGCTTAGCCTAGGATAGTCACGGATGTAGAGTTAAACTAGATGTGCAATTGTTACAACGTTTGGTGAAGTCACTATGGATGGTCTAAGTTTAAACTGATGTATGGAGAATACACAGCTTTCCAAGTATTGAAATAAAATTGCCAAGTGATATTTGCGTGTTCAGAGAAAAATGAACCTTTATTATATTCATATTTCAAAACTGGGGGGTGATTCCTTAACTACAACTGTGTGTCACTCGTATGAAAATTCAATGAAAATTGTATGGCGATAGCAGTTTTAGCCTTATCGGTTATTCTGTTACTATTAAAAGACCAATCGTTTTCCAATGACATGCCATTGGTCTGTCATCTGCAATGTCATCTGTCATCTGACAGTACATTACGAGTACGATTTTTATTCAATTTGCAGAATAACCAATAACGCTTCAATCGTATTGGAGTTGTAATTGGGTCTCACTGTAGTGACAATTGGTTGTTGCTTAAGTTTAAGAAACAGACTCAGGCCCCTGGATGAAAGTTCACTTGAACATGCTAATCTCAGGAATAAAGTGCTGGATCGATTTGACAAAATATGTAAGAGTTGGATAGATCATTTATCGATGAAGGCTGCGTGTACCTACCTACGTTTGGGCTGTGCTATAAGGTAAAGGTACCATATTACGGAGTATTAAGGCATTTTCGTCTTTCCAAGCAATTTCCAGTAAAGCAGGAAAACTCAGTGAATTCAGGTTTGTTCATTCGTAAAGAGAGGTTTTCAGAGAGGAGATTGAAATATAAAACTACTGTATTTAAACTATTTTATAAAAGTTATCGTAATTTTTCTGGACCTCGTAAATGGCCGTTATTACGGTATAAAATTTGCCTCTCCAGGTAATTCCGTAAATGGATGCTGGTAATTCCGGCATATGCTGTAAAATGCCGTTTTGTTGCAGGATTACATGAAATAGAAACATTTTAAGCTGCCGTGTATAAATAAAATAACTTTATTTTGTGTAGGAAAAAACAGATAAAACTTTCATGAGATCAAATTGAACTTAAGTAGGTACTTCGACTTACTTCAAGCACGGTTTAGTGAACAATATGACATTCATTTATTTATTTATATATGTTATTTATTGTTCTTGGTATAATAAAAAAAATAGGGCATATAAATCTTTATTGTTCTTAGGGTATTTTTAATTATTTTATATATTTTTTGATGATTTTCTTTGTATATGTATCTATGTATTTAATGGGTTTAATACCTGAAGTAAAGAATTTTTAATTTAATTTCATTTAATATGAAATTATCCTTTTTAAAGTCTATAATTTAATCATCACAGTCTAAATTTATATTTTAGTACTGAAAGTAATTTTGAACTTTCATGAGATTAAGTTGAACTCACATCGACTTACATTAGCAGGGTGAAGCAAACTATATTACATTCGTTTATTTATTTAGATATAATAGAGAAATTATATCGTAATACGTAATTTGATTCCAAGAAACCATGGTATACATTATG